>JABUQX010075858.1:0-17500 GCA_015478945.1 Trachelipus rathkii
GTGATTTATAAGCCTTCTATATCCAACCTCTCATGACCGCATAGTACCACACTGAATATGCAATCGCAGTCATGTTGGTGGGGTCGCCCCCTTTATCAAGCTACTGATCTCACTGTCAGCTAATTCACATACTTTTAAGGTACTTGCAGGTGAGGTCTTTATGCAATTCAAGACAATCTTCATTATAGAAATCCCGATTGCAATCAGCACAATGTAAAAGTGTTGATGTATCGCCCGGCAAAGCTTTACATTTATAAGTTAAGCATTGTCCGCACCTGTATTCAGTGCAATCGTTTTGTAAATGATTAATTAAATGGTCTGTGAAGACTTAACCTGATGTACAAAAAGACGAGGACGCAAGGCGATACTTCTTCCAGGTTCTACAGCTACTAAAGAGCTAATCCTCTTGATGAATCTCCGGGGAAAGGATAATAATGGGTTTCTTCGTGATCATATCCTATTACAAAGAGAGGTAAGTCCCTATTCTGTTCGTGAGGCTTAAACATTATTTCGAGTTTGCCGTTCTTATCTTTAGAGAAAACAAAGATCCTACATTTAAGTGTTTCCTCTATTACGGCAAAATCATCTGCCTTTAAGGGTTCTTCATAAGTTAGTCCACAACGAGTTGCAATCTCACCACCTATTTTATGTAGATTCTGAGGTTTAAATTTTTTTATTTTGGGCGCAGATTGGCCTGGCTTTTTAGGTACATGAGTGTGTAGCTTATAGCATGCAGCTATAGCCCTGAATCCACATCCAACACTGGTTCTTATACTCCTATCATCGTTATTTATACCTAACTGCACTGTGTTCATGTGGGGATGTATAAAGTTCACAGAGGAAGGGTCAATTGGACCATTACCCTCTGGGTTATGACATATCTGGACATCTACAATGAAATCGTCCAGCATGGCTTGGTCACCAGACTGAAAGAGTTCTAGAAAACGGTCCGACAAATACTTAGCCAGATTTGGTCGAGATATCTCTTCATGAGGAATACGGATGTGGAATTGCCCCCCGTTCCTGTCCGTGAACAGGAAACCTGCCCTGAGGGTATATTCCCGATATGTCACTACGCTTCTTACTTGTTCTATCACACTGTGAATGACAGCTACTAACACATCGTTGATGTCCCGAGTACCGTTAAAGATCTGTCTGGTGTCGATACGTACTCTGTAAGCGGTGACCCTGATCGATATCCCTGAGTTAACGCGTAGATCCTTCAGTGTTCCCCACCCTTTAACACTCCATGTAGAGAAGGGTAGGTGGTCAATCAATCAACCTCCTCACTCCCTCATCGTCATGAAACACACTACAAGATGAAAGGACCCGCAACAGCCCGTCCATCTACAAATCCGACCACGGGTGCCTTTCTGTCTTAAGCTTTTTTCTCGTAACAAAGAAATGAAAATTCATAAAACAATTGTGAAGCATAACTATTTGTACAATCATCTTATACCCAGTACTATTTTCTCAGTATATATACAGATATAATTAGCATTGTAAACTTCCGACGTTCCAGACCGTTGGCGAATACATTCGCTTCAGATTAAGGACGCAGAGGCGCAATCATTTCACGTGTATTCTCGACGCAGATTACAGCGGAATTCATCCAGTATCTTACAGGCGTAACTGATATAACGACGGCAGAACTAACCAGATGGCACTCCTCTGTTGAACCAGGCCGACAAAGACAGTGCTAAGCTAAATGTACCGCATATGTCATCATACCCCGCGCGTAATTCTACAGGATTCCAGAATTTGACAATATCGCCTTCACCTTCTCCTTGCTTCTACATTTACGCCCCGCGGACTGAGAGGTGTAGCACACGGACTCGGGCATCAGCTGCGCTAAGTACGATGCTGAAATTGGATTTATCAGCTACTGCACCCACCCTCACTCCTCCTGTTGAACTACCCACCGTATACGCCGGCTTTTCTCGGCAATCAGCGATAGCACAACGACCGACAGCTTCTACACGCCACACTTGTCACTCCAGCTCCTGAGATACTAACTGCATTCTACTAAAATTAGGACTAAGTTGGCTTCCCACACTGACAATCGCTAATCTATCCACGACCGACGCAAAACATGTATAGCTAAACCTATACAAAACAATGTAGCGATGTTATCACCGAACCCCCCCGCTCATAGATGACTATCATAAGCGGAATCATCGTATTTACCCGAATCATGCCACACTACACCACTCCATTGATTTCACTTCGCGCCCCTCGGTTGGCTCTCTGCTAGAAATCAACAGTCCTACCCAACAAGCTGTGGCGGCACCCAATGCTTCCTTCAGCGACACCCCCACTGCGTGTGATGCTTAGGATTTATGGATCGTTCCACATCTATTCGTTGCAAGATTCACGCGCGATCCGAGTTTCGAATATTAGTCTTCTCTATAACAGGAAACTATTTGCATTCCGATCCCTCCGGTGTTTATTGACACATTGAGCATTAATCAACACTGCTCATGCAAAACAGTATTATAACCAGTGGATTGAATATATATAAATATCTATTGTAATAACGTCTATGAATATAATAACGCTTAAGAAACTTACTCTAGGTCGAATCCTATTTTCATTAGCTTGGGGATTAAGAAATAAGTTCCATCTTTCTCTCGCCTTTCAAGTGCAGAATCGTACATATTCCTCAGTCATTATCCGTAGATATATAAGATCATTTCATTAGTACAAATCCCCGTCTCGCTCGTACAGGAGGGGTAATTTACGTTTCGGTCGTTTCGACCCACCTTTACGCTGTAATATAAAATAATATATATAATATATAGTATAATATATAATACCCCCATATATACTATATATATAAACTAATATACCTATATAATATAATACATATATATTATATATATATATATATACTTAATATATAATATATCATAAATATAATACCTACTAACTCTACCTATTATATATATATATTATATAACTTAATATTATAATAATCAATTATACATAATAAACTCAATACATCACATAATCAATAAAATAATAAATAATAATTTAACATCACTTACCCTTTTGCAAGGCATGGCGATATTCTGTCTTCGTTCATCATCAGCAGCCTCGACTGCCTTTTCATAGGTTCGCACAGCTTCTACTAATTCCACCTCATCGACTACTTCCACGAGTACGGACTCTGACACAGTTTCTCCATCTCCACTGAAAGTACGTTTTAATCCTCGTTTTTGATTAGTTCCAGACATATTTCCGTTTTCTTCTTCAACAATTCTTTCCGCAGAGTGTAAAAACACCTGAACAGAATGAATATATATATTACATATATATAATAATATATATATATAGTAATAATATATATATAATACTCATATATATAATATATATATATATAATAACTAATATATATATATACTAATATATATATATTTATATATATATATATATATATATAATAAACATATTATTACATTAGAGCATATGTAATTCACAGCCAATACGCGGCAGTCCTTGAAACACTCTGACTAAATATACCTTGACGTCAAGGTTTTTATATGCAAGAAATTTAGACACCCTAGGGTAATATATTATTATGCCTAATAGCTCCGCGTAACCACGGATTAACTAGTACTCTCTTAATCACGCATCTTAACTCATGTATTTCAAATGAGGACAATGTCTTAAATCTAATCTTATAACAATATATAAATCACTATAACTACCATATATATCATAATAACAATACCCTACCTACTACAATATACTACTACTTAACTATACTATACATACCTATATCACACATCACTACACTACATCACCAACCTTCCGTAAAGTATTATTATACGCTATACGCTTTCTTTTAAATACATGGAATACCGATGAGGAACATCATTCACTCTCGAAAAACGCAATTATAAAAACCTCATTCTTTTATTGACGTAACATTACACCTCATTTTTAGAATTCTTCCTGAACACATTAATACACATCGTCTGAGTACAATCTGGGTTTTTAGCTGAGAATACATTAACGAGATCTTCAGAGTGCGACACTTTCTTAAGCTAACCTCGCTTCGTAAAAGTAACGGATAGAAGTCAACATAGCTGGCGAGTTAATATTCAGCTTCGGAAACCGTAAGGTTTCATACTACACCTGATATTTTGTTTCTACTTAGGAATCTGCTTTTCACTCAGACCGGAAGCATGAATATATACTTCGATTGATGCGGGAATCCAACTCAGAATCATACACCAGATCATTTTCTCCAGCTTTGTATAAGATAAGCCAATGACCTCTACCGAGTAGTTTCCCATCACATGGTGAAGTGTTAAATCATCAACCCTTCGTTTTAACTCTAATACTTCTTCTATTCTTCACACATTAATATACTCAGCATAGTATGCTCATGAGACCGTTTACTGACACCAGTATACGCAAGTTCGGCTCGTTCATGGTATCGGTTTGAAGCACGTTTCTAACTCTGTCTAGTTCAATGAAGAACTTTGGTATTCGCACTAAAATCAGAACCAGACTGAAACAGGAAACTGTAAGCTAGACGGCGAAAATTTATTTCAGTCCTAAGGATCACTCGTACAAGCCTTAATGCGTAAGCAGGCAACGAAGAAAGCATCGGTCGTTAGCACATAAAAGCAATTAATTAGAAAATTGATCAAACGTATCTTGCTTAGTCGATAATGGCCGCTACTCCTGTATCACTACTGTACACGTTTGAGCTATACAGAGCTCGTAGAAAAGGCCGAGAGCACAGCCGACTCATAAAGGTGTTGCTATCCACAGACGTTTCGATAATCCCTAGTGTGAATCGGCACTAAGATTTGAAGCACTGATACGTTCTCTACAATTGAAAGTTGGAATTTTAAAGGATGGCTTTTTTATACTTGCCTACTTAAGCTGTAGTTTCAAAGCATACCTACTACAATCACTAGGTAGCAGATAAGCAATTAACACATCGTGGCAGCAATCGTTAATTTCACCTGACTAATCCCGGCTGTATCCCACACCTACAGCAATTTACAAATTTTAGCTCTCCACACAACGTATCAGGGCGGTACTTCCTTGCGGATCGATACGAAGAAAAGTGATTTTCAACACTTCAAGATGCCCTGTTGGCAGGTGAAGTTTCACTTTAGCGTCCACATAATACTGGTTCAACCCCCAGCAATTTGACAATTGGGGGATGTGGAGTCTCAGTAGAACCACTTTTAGTGATTACTTTTCAATGCAAACTGCGGAGCTGCTCTAGTCAATTTCAACTTAAGTTCCACACCTGGGAGTAGAAGAGCTCCGTTCCTGACTCTAAGTAGAATCGCATTAGTCGCGACCGTAAAATTCATATGTGTTTATTTTGGAGATTTGCCGGCCCTGTAATTATGCTTATCTAATTCTTTAGCTGTAGAAAACGCCACAGGATTTGGCAGTGGGATTCGTTTGCAATCTATCACATAAAGGTTTAAAAGACTTAGTTGCATCGTAGCATTAATGTAATGCGAGATATACACCCACCAAGGCTGTAGCTGATTAAGGTGTTT
Source organism: Trachelipus rathkii (assembly GCA_015478945.1). Taxonomy (NCBI): domain Eukaryota; kingdom Metazoa; phylum Arthropoda; class Malacostraca; order Isopoda; family Trachelipodidae; genus Trachelipus; species Trachelipus rathkii. The sequence continues at coordinate 5,538 of JABUQX010075858.1, forward strand.
CATTAAGGAATATTATCCAAGTTGCGCTGAGAAGCTGTATACGAAGTTACTTCATCAGTGTAACGAAACTGATACCATACCCGTCCACGTATATAGGCTAGTACCCATCCGCTTCCGTCCTCTTGATAAAAGTTTCACTTTAAACAGTATACACACATGGATGTCGCACGGGATCCGATGTACAAAGTCCCCCCGATAACCAGTCTACTATACAACTCTAAAGGTGCCAATCGCTAATTCGGCCATCGACCTGAGTAGCGGCTTGATAGATCTACTGTAATTGGCTCGTCCTAAGCCACCAGTCAGCAATCACCTTGGCCTTGGCGGCAACATTGAAAAGATTTTAATTCTGATTTACAACAGCATGAGCCTCGCACAACTGGTAATGAAACTGCCTCTATCCGCCTCAAAAGCTTACTACGAATCGCAATAAATATAATACTCACACACACTCTTATATTAATCCGCCGTAGAATAACGCGTATATATAATCTGACTGAGCCCTAGTTCCCTTGTAACCTTCAGCAACGGAAGAAGCTGTTCATCGACCACTTTCAGTTCAACAGAACCCTCTCGCTATTCTTACACGTGGTATTACCACATGCTCCTCAACTTAACCGTTACTCATCTCTATACGGAATCTCTCCCAGTGGGAGGACAAATCTGCAGATGCGGTGCTCTTCAATTCAGTTATTATAAACCATAGCAACATCTCTCGATTGGCAGTCGCATTTTATACACGTGATATCTAGTACCCGTACACAAACTATAGAATAACCAAAGGGTATTTAATGACATAACACAGAACGAAAACTACCTTAATAAGTACTGTTTAATACGAAACATTCATATTCGCAGTGCCAGTAATACCTCGGTCAGTTTAATCGGAACAAAAGTAGTTATCAGCCAGAGTGTGAAGAGGAAACCTAAACAACTCACTATCAAGTTTTCAATGAAACATGGCATAATCAGAATGGAGGTAAGAGTATGGAGAGCGTATAACATGTGTACATTTAAACCCACACGGTATGGCTTCTTTATTACAGGAATACAACAGTTGAAGTATATGACCGAGATTCGCAAGAGGGTGTTATTACAGAGTGTAAGGGCAGAAATGTTGAGTAATCACGTAAATACAGCACATTATATTCTGTATCAGGAATACTATACATTTAAGAAAATGCTTACGGATAACTCTGAAGATATCATTGAATACTTCTTGAGATCCATAGATATGTATAAATTTATTTCAATGTTTAAAAAACAATGGTGTGAATCTATTTACACTGATGGACCAGAACCTAAACATACTATGATTTCTATACGTGATCTTTTCACATATATATTAGGAGATGGTGCACATGTACTAAGAGCATACCTATTGGAAAACGACCTGAACGAGTGGCATATTTGTAAAGCTTTCGAAAGAGTAAGTTTGAAATAAGCACAGAACGAACCTTTAGGGTTGCGTATAAATATATTTAAAAGGAAATCTATGTATACTACATCCTTACTGAACTAGCAGATGTCAATCATGGAGGACGTGGATAAATTCATGTTCCGTACACCTGCTACGTGTCTTATAGCCGGTCCAACTGGCTGCGGAAAAACATTTGCAAATACCTAAAATGGTATTATTTTCGTTTGGCCAGCTCTGAAAAGCCGCCATGTGAAATAATCGGCAGTTATAACACGTATTTCAGGCAAGTTTAAAACGAAATATCAAAACTTTTCATCTTCCATGAAGGCATCTTATGACGTAAAATCGTTAGAGAACATAATAAGGACATAAGGTTATAATAACTGGACGACCTCATGACACAGGTGATTTGAGGTAGCCGAACACATTTAAGTTTTATTCTCATCATCCTAATATCTCGTGTTCTTCATACCCAGAAATTTTGTCACCAAAGCAAGCTATGCGTAGTATCTTCATTGATACAAGTACTTGATTGCTTTTCGGCCAGAAGACGAGACATGAATAAGTCAGATCACGTGCTAGCCAGTCAAATGTTCCCCTTCAAAGGAAAGAGTTCTTAAAAGTTATAAAGAGGTTACTTCGATCCCCACGGTTATTTGATGTGCGAACTTCACCCTAAAAACACATAAGAGTGCTGCTTCCGCACTCAACATTCTAACTTCCAAAATCGAAACTGTTTATCATTCCTGGATATGCGTTGAGAAGAAATATTTGACCCGTTGATCGAAAAATTATACGAGAACTTAAGTAATAGAAAGAAAAAGATGAAACTTACTAAAAAACACTGCATTTGTAAACTGTATCTGTGAGATCTGTGTTTTAAATATGTTATCAAAATGTTCATACCATTAAAACTGGTCAGAAGAGACAAGTTACGAGTCGTCAACAGCAACATCATATCGTAAACTTGGTCGTAAAAGTATAAGAACGAATAAGAATTATAAAGAATAATAAAAGAAACTGTTAAACAGGGAGGGGAACGTCTTTCCTTCCATATCGCTACTTCATCCGTAGTTGGTCTCTCACTTATCCGTTCGTCTACAACTGTTAACTAGGAACTCACGCGTCAAAACGAATGAAAGAAGACCGCTGTAACGTAATCCCCTACCCTACCGCAACAATATACCAAAGTTCACAGCCGATAATTACTCCTCGGTTTCTTCTCAGCACTGCCCGAACACTTATTGGATCCCGCGTACGAACAGATTCCGACGTATTTTGAAACACGGAATTAGCAGCATATATTTCTTCAAAGTTAATGTAGACGTGACAAGGATGAACATAATCAGGAAATTCATACCACATTATTAGACAGTCAACCAGACAAGTTACCACACCAGGAATGCTTCACTATTTCAAATGAAGTCCACAGATGTGAATATGAAGAAAGGATTTAAAAAGGTTTTAGAAACAGCCCTGCACCCTACATTGAACAAATCAAAGGTAACGGGCATTATATGATCTTAAAAGATCAGTTAAAATTGGAAACGAATTTGGGATCAGATTGTAATTATGAACGGCCTTTGCAGGGTTCAAATATAGTAGACTTAGTCTCAGACTTAATTCGAGACTGGAAAAAGAAGCCTATACCCGGTTGGGACGCCATTAAACGTGAACTCAGGGTATTAATTTCCCTAGGAGTTTAATTAATAATAAGCAGAGACTCCAGGATTTGGAAAATCATTATCAGTCATCGGTATCCGAACCTGAAGGGACTAATGAACGACCTTACAAGAGAATATTACAGCGTAAGACCAAAACAATAAGTAGTCCTCAGGTGATAAGAAAAAAGCGAAATGAATTAGCGCGAAACTGGTTAAGAATGTAATATACATTACGTCATTTGAATCCTAAGATACAATTGAATCACTCTCACCATAAAATATGCAGAAACAGAGTCGTACAAGGATATACAAGAATACACAAGAACATTCTTGTATATACAAGAACGACGTTAACTCAATTAGGCCTAAAAGTGTAACTCCGCCTCTTATGTTTCACCATCATTACTCTTAAGCCTAATCATATGATTGGCTGAGGTGCCGTAAGCCAACAATCGGGGGGCGGAGCTAGATAAGCTCCGCCCACCTCTTATTCATGTATATAAACCCCACGCCTGCTCTGGCAAACCATATATTTGTATTCCTTCCTTCCTGTGGTTTATGTAGATTGTGTTTTACGACAAATGACGTGCCTAGTTAAGAAAATATACGATCGCTGAGTTAGCATCATGGTTGTGGTCCATCAGCAATTAGCGCTGTCATAACTGCGTTGTTGAAGACAGGCCATCGGGGATCGACTACATACCTGCTTATACCCCACAACACAGCTCTAACATAAATAAGCTATGGTTACATCTCTGGTAGAAAAGATCTCCAGCAGTTATCCAGGAACTGTATTCGACTGGGTAGCTAAAGCTACATAACACCTCAGCTTTGTTAAATGAATGGGGGATGACTATACTCACACGGGAGCCATAGAAGATCACAGCGTTAACCTTGGTCTCTCTTCCTTACATTGAAAAAAACGTTCCCCGCGTCATATAGGCGTGCCTGGGTTTGCGAACGTCACACGCGCTAACCCTCTGTTTTCTCACCAAGCGTTCACGCAGTTACAATAAGTGGTAAAGGAATCATCGACGTTGTGTTCTAAAGATGAACGAAGAAAATTCCTACCATGATAGAGATACGAATACACTGGCGAAGACTCCTCATAAACCAGGATAACCGAATAGTTTATATACATATGTGACATGTTTTTCTGTATAACTCTAACAACGATCAACCTAAGATGCTTAGAGATCGTTGACCTTAATCGTATTTACGGCAAGTTTGGAATGAGGAAAATGACCTACGGCCGATGATAACAACATCAATACATCTGAAGAATATTCAGCTGCAGAAATGATATATGTTCATTCACGGGGGAGGGACGGGTGCGATTCGATTCCTACGTTGAAGCAACTCAGGCAATTCTAGATGCTCATTAAATAATAACCCTAATCTAATTATTATTATTATTACTCCTGCTATATTAAACCGTTTCTGTGAAAATATACTATCGTTCCAAGTGTAAATTAAAAACTGTTTTATTCACCTATTCTTTACATTTCTTATCCATTTTTATATTTTTTGGGAAATGAGCATATATATATATATATATATATATACCTCAATACAAATTTATATATTACTATATATATATATTATATATATATATATACTATATATATATATAGTACTACCTACTATATACAAATAATACATATATATTTATTCTTTCATTATTTTATTTATTATTTAATTTATATTATTTTTATTTAATTTTAATTTTATATTATATTTATTTGTTATTTAATTTATTTATCTTATTTTTTTAAAAATTATTTATTTTTTTATTTTTATTATTTTTTATATATATATACTATATATAATAATTATATATTATATATATACTACTACACCACTATATATATATATATATATTATTATATCCCTCCCAATCATATCATATATTATAACTAATATACTATATAAATACCTATACTAATGGTGTTTGCACCTTGATCAGTAGCTAGCATGGACGCAAAGGAGGTAGTTGATAAACATTACTTTAACCTGAGGGAACCAAATAGTTTTGGGGGGTTCAACAGATTCTCAATTAAGGATTCCTGATATTGAGAAAAAAGAGCTAAAAAAATATCTAGAGGGGGAAGAGGCATTTACTCTACATAAGCCTGTAAGAAGAAAATTTCCTACCCGAAAAACCATAGCCTCCCAGGTCGATAGTGTGTGGCAGTTAGATTTAACGGAGATGATTAAATATAGTTCTTATAATGATGGGTTTCAATACGTACTTTTTACTATTGACGTATACTCTAGATACCTATGGTTGAAACCCTTAAAAGATAAAAAGTCAGCTACAGTAGCCAAAGCAGTACTTGAAATTATAAAGTACGAACGGAGAACACCTAAATCATTCTGGACAGATTCAGGAATGGAGTTCAAGGGTAGGGAGTTTCAGGAGTTGCTCTGGGAGTATGGTATAAGCTATTACAATACATTTTCCGTAAACAAAGCTGCTATAGTTGAAAGAGTGCAGCGTACTATTAAAGAACGCATGCATAGGTATTTTACTAAAATGAATACTTTTAAATATATTGATATACTGGACGATCTCGCCTATTCTTATAACAGGTCTTACCATAGAACTAGAAAGTCAACTCCTTTAGAAATGACGAAAACTAGAAGCTATACAGCGCCTAGGGTAGCGAAAGAAAACAAAATAAAAGATAACTCAGGAATAAAGGTGGACGATTATGTAAGAGTATCACGGACCGAAGAAAGATTCAGAAGGGGTATGAAGCCGTTTTGGTATACGGGAAGTTTTTTAAAGTTCACAATATCCGGTCGCACCGACGTGATAGTTTAAAGTTATATTAATCTGGCAAGGATTTAGAATGAGTGAAAAATAAAAAGGGGGTTTTATACAGAAATACAAAGGTAAGGTTTCACCACTACTGCACTCATCGCAATAATAAACCATTGAACACAAAATATTAAGCTACTTAAAGAGGTAGAGGAAAAATACAACAGGTACGCTCCCACACCGGTGAAAATGGAGGCCGAGCTATCCCTCGACTAAGTTTAATACTTATAACTTCAAAGCAAGTGAAGTTAAGAACCATTAATCAGGTTGATATTATAATCATGGAGAGGTTAGATCACTTTTATTTAACTCTCTCTACCATCTTCAGCCTCCCTGGATTTACATTCTGATAATAATCTTGCGCTGATTTTACAAACGGAGTTATTAACGCATGTTATTATCTTGACGAGCACGAGTAATGAGTGGGATTTGATGTGAAAATGATAACAATTAAGATAACGGACATAGCATCTTACCAAACCACTCTATTCTGGATGATCGTGTAAGGAGTACGTGAATGTGTTGAAACTATATTACAAGCGGAGCGTACTCAGTTTTCTGAAACAAGGACTACAAACGCCGCAAAAGGTAATGGACGAGCAACATTTGCTACAAGAACTACTTCATTGAAGAAATGGGTTGCTCTGGCGAAAAGCATATTTTAAATCAGTACCCTGCCTTTTTTCCAGGTCATTTAAACGAACTTTTGATGTGAGTTTATTGTAAGGAATTTGGCTATACAAACTGGAATTGCCGAGCCAATGACAAGATGAAAGTTAATAATATCTTTAAGATCCAAAGCAAGTGTAAACCTGCGAGATCGTGACAATGTATTTTTTAATCGAGCGACTCATTCATGGACAGAGAAAACATATTTCGTAAGCGTACTGGTGAAACTGGATTATAACTTATGATACTCTCTACTCAATGCTGAGAGGGTTATACTTTTCTGTGGAGAAATTAAACCTTAAACTTGGCAATGAGCAAAAAGATTGAAGCGCGACCGAGTGCCTGCATTAATTCATGTACCCCCCCCCCTCCGAGATGCTCACCCGCCCAAGAAGGCTGGCTTACATCTACACGCATCTATGTCTTATACATCAGATACTGTGGGGCAAATGTTACACCGCACTTATGCTTAAGGGTCGGGTCACCACCTATAACTGATAGGTTAACGTCACCCTTCTCCGAATGTTCATATATCTTCCTCCTACAGTAAGTCCGAAATTTGCTCCATAACGAATATACATTAAAAGATGTGGAGGGAAAGGCGTTCAGGTTTACACCGGGCAGTCTAATTTGTAAAATGCATGTAAGGAGGAAAAGATATTACTAGACTATATACTGAATGGTTGTAGATCAAACTTGAGAGGGTTGGGATTACACCTATTTAAAGCAAGTGTATAAGTGGTTTAACACTGCATTCATAACCTATCACTCTATACTGTAAAGGTTAGATGAAAGAAACCTCTAGTATGTTGAACATGAGAGGTGATGAAGTTACTTGTTGGCTCAAGATAGCAGCGCGGGTATGGCTATCTGGGATTTTTTGCCCGGCTCTTGACGAGGTGCCATGCCTCTTTTGGAAACGCAGCGGGAAAACTATATAGGAAAAAAGACGCTGGTTAAGGAGGTATAGAACTTTGCCGATATCGTGCAAGTCGGCGAGAAATGCAAAGATCCAGTCTTAAAAGCAAAACTTGTAAGATGCGGGCAACAAACTTTTCAAGTACGTTAAGCGCAAAAAACTCAGGAAGAAAGATGACGGGTCGGGCGTTTGAATAGACGAAAAGAGGAACATGGCTAAGACCTCAGAACGACTACAGCTAAAAACAGTTACTGAACAATAAACAAGGCAAAAGAATGGCGAAGAAGCGGAAACGAAGACTCTTCTGGACATGACAAAAAAAGATAGCCAAAATAGAACCCGTCCAGAATACGTTAAAATAACTCAAAAGAAGATGCAGCAAAACCTAAAAATATAAAGGGAATAACTTTTTTCATTAGTAAATCATAAAAACTTTAAACATTAAAATATTAATTACAAGAAACTTTATCGCTCTTTCCGATGTATTCACTTCCCGACACGCACAACTTCGCGCAATATGTGAACTCCTACACGCGCATCTCTACTTTTTTTACCACCCACCATGGAATACTTAAAAGCGCTCTCTTTGAAGATTGCTCGTTAATGTACTCTCACACTGGAAATTCCTTACTACTCATGATTATTATTATTATTCATGATTTATTATTATTATGAAATTCTAAAAATGATGTAATTTTACTCAATAAAAGAATATTTTTATAATTGCGTTTCATATTCCAATGTAATCAATTCTTCATTGGTACTACGCTTTTATTTTAAAAGAAAACTATAACGTATAATAATTTCCAACAATCAGGAATATATATATATATCATAATATACATATATTATATAATTAATCTATAATACTACACTACTATATCTTATATAATATATATAATATATATATATATAATATTATATTATATACTCTATAATTAATACCTACCCTTACCTAAACTTATCAACCAAATAAATTAAATAATAAATAAATAAATAAATAAAATAAACTCAAATAAAAATAAAATAATAAATTAAAAATTATCAAACATACATTTCAACTCACACCGGGGCAAAAAAATTCAAATAATATATTTCTCTTAATTTCAAACAGCATAATTAAAAAAACACATGTTAAGGGAAAAATATAAGGTAATAAGGATTAGGATAAGATAAGGTAACCAAAAAAAAAAGAAACCCACCATAGTTAGGACAACCACAGATCAAAAAAAGTATTTTTCTTCCACAAAACACAGAAAAATATGACACACTCTCTAATACATACATCTATCTCTATCTCTCCTCCTCTCTAATCTCTCTTTCATCTATCATCTATCAAAAATAATATACTCTATCACATCTAATAATAATAATAAACTCTATAAAAAAAAATTCTCAAAACATAATTACCACCATCAAAATAAACTACAAATCAAATACAAATATATCATCTCATTCAAAAAACTCAATAAAAAACAAACCCTCCTCCTTATCATCCCTAAAACTCCCCTACACCTTCACCTCCCATGGGCCCGTCGTTTTTCTCCCCATTGTATCATCTACAATCATCTCTCTCTCAACATACTCCAAATCTGTAAATCATAATCCTAACAAATACATCTCATATATATTATATCTATATATATATATATATATAGTATATATATATATAATATATATATATATATATATATATATATATATATTATATTAATATTATAAATAAATAAGAATAAATAAAATAAATAAAATAATAAAATAAATAAAATAAAATAAAATAAAATAAATAAAAATAAATAAATATTAAAATTAAAATAATAAAATAAAAAAAAATAAATAATTTTTTCATTCGTGAATTAATATTAATATAACAAGTTAGGTTAGGTTAGGCATAAGATAGGTACCTCGTTTAGGCACAGTACAGTTTGCTACCCAGTTTGACTATATATAATATATATATATATTATATATGATATATATATATATTATATTATCATATAGTATATATATATATAATATATATAATATATATATATATTATATTAATATATATATATATAATACATAATTAATAATAAAATAAAATAAATAAAGTAAATAAAATAAATATAGGCACAGTACAGTTTCTACCAAATTGTCTATATATAGTATATATATATATTATATATATATATATATATAATAAATAAATAAATAAAAAAAATAAAAAAAATAAAATAAATAAAATATATAAAATAAAATAAATTAAAATATATAAAATTAAAAAGTAAATTAAAATAAAATAATAAATAAATTAAATAAAATATTTCCTTCGCAAATAATATTAAAATTAACAGTTTAGGTTAGGTTGGTTAGGATACGATAGGTACCTCGTTAGCACAGTCAGTTTCTACCCAGTTGACTATAATATATGATATATATATATATATATATATATATATTATATATATTATATATATATATATATATATTTATATATATATATTATATACTATATTATATATATATATATATATATATATATAATACATAATTAATATAAAAAAATTTAATAAGACTTGCACTTTTTCCTTTTTGACATTTTTTCACAATTTTTTTTTCTTTTAATTATATATTATATATATATATATATATATTTATATAATATATATAGATATTATATATACTATATATATATTATATATTATATAATATATATATATATAATATATATATAAATATGTTAAATTAAATAGGATTTCATTATAGATAAATAATAAAATATAATAAAAAAGAAAAAAAATAAAATAACAAAAACAAATCATGGATTAATCAATGAAAATAAATAATAAATCCAAGTAAATACGAAATATTTCATAATAAACAATTTTAAATGAAGATAATTTTAGACTTTCAATTGGCAAGTAATATCAATATATATATTATATATATATATATCTATATATATATATATATATATATAATATATATATATATTATTATATATAATATATATATATAGCTATTATATACATATTTTACTCACTATATATATATATAAATAATATATTTAAATAAAAATATTTAATAAGATATCCAAAGTTTTACATGTTAGAACTTACTCCTGAAATATATTATATATTACTATTATAATATATTATATATTATTATATAATATTATATATATATTATATATAATATTTATTATATATATATATTATATATATATATATATATATATATAAAACATTTTATATAAGAAATAAAAATAAATATAAAATAAAAATAAAAATAAAAATAAATAAAATAATAAAAATAATAGCAAATAATAAATAAAACTAATAAAAATAATAAATAATATAAATAACATAAATAATAAAAATAATTAAATAAAAATAAATTTAAAAAGACCAATAAAAGTGTATATTAAATATATATATCTATTATATATAATATCATATATATATATATATATATATATATTATATATATAATATATATTATATATATAATTATATATATATATATAATATATATATATATATTAGTGAAACTTACCTAATTTAAATATTCACCACGTCGGTTTTGAATAGCAGCTAACTTTTCTCACTGTGAAGTAATTACACTTTTGATGATGATTGTCAAGCTGCGCCCGCTTTTATAGCTTGCCCGGAGAACTGGGGGCGTTCTGTCAGCTTACAGTAACATCCTCTTTTGGGCGGTCTTGAGAGCTTTACATCGAATAATCCCCATACAGAGTAATCAGATAAAAGTATTTTTATAATTAGAAAATATCAGGGAATTTATCTTCGGCTTATCGAAATAATTAATTCATTGGGTTACCTTTTTGAAAAAGATATAGGTAATATATTTTTAAATAATGAAAGACAAATAAACACAGCAACGCTTTCGGTGTATTCCAGAAAGGTTAGCATTATCTGGCTTAAAAGATCAAACTAACCTGGGGATGATTAAAATTCTCCTAAACAAACTTCGATCAGAAATAATTTTGCATAAATTACTTCATGAAGCATATTAGGTTAATATTTTTTAATTAAAATTCTCCTAAATAAACAAGTAAATATAAACAGGGGTTTAACGTTGTAATCCAAAAAGGTTTTAAAAGCAGGAGATAATTTATGCGTATCTTTTCGATAGATGGACGATCCTGATTAGTTGACCATAAGCTCTCATAAATACATAAAATAAACTTCGAACCGAAATAATTTTGCATAAATTACTTCTTGAAGGAGAATAAGGTAATATTTTTGTAATTAACGGAAGATAAATAAACAGATCAGAACTATCACCGTAATCCGAAAAGGTCAGATGGGCAATCCTGATTAGTTGACCTTAAGGTAAATAAAGTTCACAAAATACACAACCAGAAAAATTATTTTTAGGATGTTTACCATCTTCGGAGAATACATTTTAATCTTTTTGTTTTTACATCTTGCATAAATTATTATAGTCTCCTATAATGTAAAA
>JABUQX010075858.1:25000-26434 GCA_015478945.1 Trachelipus rathkii
CGGCCATTTTTAAAGCGACCCCGGCCCCGGCCCCGGCCCCGGCCAAAAATCAGGAAAAACCGGGGTTTTCTACCGGGGTTAGCTGTAAATTTACAATAAATAATGGAGGGTTAAATCAAACAAGATAAAAAAATAAATTTTAATTCCATTACTCCTTTGTTATAAATTGATGCAAAATATATAAACATACCTAAATATAATCAATTTTTTTTTGTATTTACCTATGATTTCAAAATTAAATTGAAGGCCAAATTATAATTTTTCCGAGTTTTTAACACAAAAATATTCGAAATTTGATATATCAAACGAATTCGGAAAAGGAAATAAATATAATTGTTAAAATATTAATGTATTTATTTATTTAATAGTCAATATCTTCAAGAAAATCAAATATTTTTCCGAAATCTTTTTTCAAAATTTATTTTATTTAATTGAATTATATATATATATATATATATATATATATAGTATATATATATTATATATAAATATATAATATATATATATATTATAATATATATTAATATATATATATATATATATATGATATATATATATATTACTTTTAGAGAGGAAGCCCTTGGATTCTTTTTTTAAAGTATTTGCTTACTGTCAAACTTCAATTTTTATTACTAACAATTATCACAATTAAACCATTGTTAAAACACTTTTTTTTTAATGAAATAAATTTTGAAAGGAAAGCTTATTTTCGTCTGACAACGGTGCGAGTACCTATGTCAGGCTAAGGGAACTGGATTCCTTTGCTTGATCTTCATAGTTCAAGGTGTGTTTCCACGTTGGTCCCTGCTATTTCTTCATGGGTGTTTGTTGAAATATTTTGATGTTTCAGATATTCCATTTTGTATAAATCTATCTTAACTTCACCGGCATGCTTATTGTAGTTGTTACTATTATAACTGAAAAGGATTCCATGATTTTGCGATGGTTCGTGTTGATTGATATTTCTGATCATCTTTATATTGTTTAAATGATAGAGTGGCCTGTGTTATGCCTATGACTTGTTAAAGCTGAATTTATGCTGTCCTTTTGGGCAGGTCATCTGTATGTTGATTTTTTCTTCTTGGCAAATCTATGGTTTCACACACCCCTATAATATGTTTTATTGCAAGTATTGCAGGGGATGTGATATATACAGCTTGGGGGGAGATTTTCTTTTCGTTTTGGGGGTTTGAGAAAGTTTTTTTTTTTAAGGTGATGTTATTTTGATGGAATGAGGGTAATAATTTTTTGGTAATATTTGTTTAAACGAATATAATGGTAATTGGGAATTTGGTAAAAATGGAAGAGATTAATGCTGGATTTTAATAGTATCAAACAAACGGGGAGAAGGCCATTTCTCCACTTACAACATAACTTCTTCATTTTATGCAAATATTACAAACAAACTTGTCGGCCTGAGTAATGGGATCCCCA
>JABUQX010075859.1:0-50788 GCA_015478945.1 Trachelipus rathkii
CTTAAACTCCATTCGCTTGGTTTGCGCGGACAACTCCCTCTTTTCAATAAATGCCTTTTGTCACACACATCTATCCAGGTTCGGTGCTTTTCTATTCTGTCACGCCGCTCCACCTATTACTCTGGAGGAAAGGCTTTCCGCAGGGTAGTGTTTTAAGTGTACTACTTTGCTCTCGGATTTAATGATATTGTTACCTCTATTCCAGCGACTTTCAATTTTTCTCTCTAATGGTCGTGACCTTGCATTTATACATAGCCGGTGCCAGGCTGCCCCTTTCTCAAAACGCAAACTTCACAGCTATTGAAAAATATTTCACAATGGGGCTAGGTTCCAAAATGGCTTCCCATTTTCTCCCACTCAAAACCTTAAGCAGTGCTAATTTAAGAAAAAAGGTATCGAAGGAACTTGCCACGCCTTCTCCAGCGAATCACTAACCCTTATATTGGTTCACCTATTCCTGTTACTTCACAGGTTAAATTTCTAGGACTCATCCTAGATGACTACTTAACATAATGCCGCCACATATTAAACACCATGAACAACTTGTCATCCTGCGCGCTTGACAATTACGTCATAAATCGCCCTCAAAATCTTGGGGCCGACTGATCGTCAAGTCCTTTTTTACACGTCTATATATGCCCTAATACTTGACTTATGGGTGTAGTATAGGCAGGCCTCCCCTACTCTCTGCATCTGTTTAGACCCCCATACAAAACGAGGCGAATCCGTATCTCTCCACTGGAGCCTTCTGATCGTCCCCCGGGTAAGCCTTGAAGTTAGAGGCCAATGTGATGCCACTCTCTCTTCGAAGAGAAAACATCATGTGTACAAGTTATTCTTCGTTTTCAAACCCCAGTACCGTCTGCCCCCTGACCGATTCTGCAGGAGGTGCCTCAGAATCCTAATTACTGGGCATTTGCGAACACGGTTCATAACATCCTTAATTTCCTTTTAATATCCTTTACAAAAGGTGCTGCCTTTCTCATACGATGAAGGATACACACCTTGGTTATTCCCCGTTCCCCACCATTTGCCTTGGGGCTCTGGCCTCTCATCTCCAAAATCAAACCATTCTGCCTGCCTTGTTTAAAGGCAATCAATTCCTTTCTCATTCACAAGTTCCATGATGAGTTTACTCCAGTAATTTACTGACGGCTCTAAAACCGGGAACAGTGTGGGCGCACCTGCTGTTCTTTCCTGAATCTCAACCTTTTCCATACCTTCCCTCTCCTCATGCTATCAATTTTTCAATTCAACAGCAGAATTAATGCATAATGATTGCGCTTTCCTCGAATCTAATCCTTAAACCAAAATCATCTTAGTCATTTATTCAGATTCGCTCAGCGTGCCTACAAGCGCTTAAAACCCCTTAATTCTAAAAAAACAATGGTATCTGCTGTGTGCACCAATTTCTTCGGCTGCTCCATTCGCCCGCAAGAAACAAATTATTTTATTTTTGGAACCCACTCGATCAAAAATGTAGGGGTAACTGGCATGAAATCGCTGATAGAGAGGCCAAAATGGCCACCTACTCTTTTTCGGAGTTGTTCAGGTAACCTCCCGATGCCATTACGCAAGGCCTACCTCCCATCAGATCCGATTACTATCCTGCTCTCCGACAAGGTTTTTCGATCTTATTGGCAAGAGCGCTGGACGAATGATCAAAGAGGAGCGAAACTTAGAAATATATATTAAGCCGATCATCGGGGAGTGGTCTTCCTCCCACCGACGAAAACGCTGCATGAGGTGATACTTGCACGGCTCCGTATTGGCCACACTAATATCACTCACAGTCACTATATGTTACGGAACCCCCCTCCCATTGGCAAATTTTGTCGAAGTCATACCCCGCAATCTGTTCGCCATATCTTCATTGATTGTTTCCCCAGCTGGACTCTATTCGCCGCCGTCATTTTCCTACTTTACGATCCATAACACCTTCCAAAATATTATCCCATATCTTATCCGAATCTTCCCACTATTTTTTTTTTTTTTTTTTTTTTTTTTTTTTTTTTTTACAGTTGTCACCAACACTCACAACGGGCGGCCCTATTCAAAGGGGGGGTGTTGCACCGCCTCAGAAGTACATCAACTAACGCAAAATTACGCATATGAGCACAGACGCAGGCTTTGAAGTGCGGGAGATTAATTTCAGCAGGAAACACAGAAGATGGAAGAGAATTCCACAGAACAGAATGCTGAAAGAAGGAAGCACCGCAGCGAACTAAAGCCTTGAGTTGCCAATATCCACACAAAAACTCATGCGCAGACACAGCACCTATTGTGCTACGGAGGACGTCGTAAAGGTGGAGGTACGCGAAGTGACAAGTTCCCTAGAGTCACCTGCCGCTGCGGTACCCTATAGAAAAGAAGATAAGGCACAACATCGCGCCGCAAGATAATAGTCAAGTGAAAGTGGAAAGTACGGTAAACAGTTATAAGTCTTTGACCTTTGACTCGACCCCTGTCCAAAAGCCGGGTGAAAACCGAGCCCCCCAGATATGAGAGCAGTACTCCAACAAGGGCGGATGAGGCCCTTTTATAGCTGGAAGCAACTGAGAAAAGAAAAAAAGTCTTCGCAAGTCCTAAACAGAACCGCCCAGTTTTCTTTGAAGGCCGCCCTGCAACCGTTGTGATGTGAGGTTTCCAAGACATTTTTTTTGTTTTATGTTAAGGCCAAGGATGTTTAATATTGTCAACAGGAGAGACGAAGAACCGTCCGAAAGAGATAGAAAGTTGGAAGGTGTTTTAGAGAGGGAGATTTTGTAGAAGTTGAGAGTTTTAAAAGAATTAAATTTCACAAGGTTGAGACGACCCACCCGGAAATCCTATCCAAGATCAGGGAATTATCCGAATCACAACGACGAACATTTTTTAAGGATTTCCATATGCTGTTGAATGAGGAAGAGAAAGTAGTCAACATGGTATGTTCTCACCAGAGCTCGTCTTAAATTATTGACACAATCAAAAAGAAAAAATGAAAAATAAAATGTCCAAATGTCCTTATGAATTTATTAACACAATTAACAAGAAAAAAGAAGAAGAAGTCGCCACGTCAACAACAGCCGACATTGAGCGATTGAGAGAAAACTAGACCTAAGTAAGCAAAGTGAAGGAAGGAAACCCAAAGGAAGGGAGTCTTGAGAGCAGTGACGCGTGCATACCCGGTCAAATGCTTTGATATGTCAGCGCCAACAACGCAAGCTCTCCCCGTAAGTTTCATAAGGGCGGAAACCATAAATCAGTAAGATAGGAGTATATCGCCAGTAGACCTCCAGCGCCGAAAGCCATACCTGCGATCGGAAAGAAGTGAAATGAGATTCCAGATGATCTTAAGGAAATCGAGAGTTGAGAAGGGTTTTCAAAGATCTTAGATAGAAAACAATAGAGCTATAGGGCGATAGTTAGAAGGATCAAGCGGCTACCTTTTTTCGGAATCGGTTTGGACATGTGCGTGCTTCGCAACACTGAGGGAAAGTGTTAGTATTGAGAACTAACATAGAGAATAAAGTTAAACGAGGGGCGGGGTCAGTACGGAAGCACACTCCCTCAAAACTCGGGGAGAATGCCATCCGGGCACCCGCGTTCCTAACGTTCGTAGATTTCAGGAGCCCAAGCACCCGAATCGTAAT
The DNA here is from genome assembly GCA_015478945.1 of Trachelipus rathkii. Classification (NCBI taxonomy): domain Eukaryota; kingdom Metazoa; phylum Arthropoda; class Malacostraca; order Isopoda; family Trachelipodidae; genus Trachelipus; species Trachelipus rathkii. The sequence goes on from JABUQX010075859.1 coordinate 3,633, forward strand.
GTAATCACAGGCAAAGGCATATGATACCTGAGAGAAAGGAGGAGGATGAGGAATGCCAGAATCGTCCAGGGTTTGAGTTAGAGGAAAAATAGGAGGCCGAAGAGATTGCCTTTTCAGTTGGAGAATTAGCAACAGAACCATCAGAGCGAATCAGAGGAGGAAAGGCAGATTTTACGAAAGTTGTTAGAGATGTTTTTGGCAAAGAGGCCAAGAAAGATTTGTCAGTAGGAGAACCAAGGAGGTTAGCGCACTTTCGTTTGAAGGAAAGCTCGCTTTGCTAGTCGAAGAGTATCCCTGCAACGATTTCTAGCAGAAAGAAAAAATAAGCAAGAGTGATAGGAGAACGAGAATTTTTTCCACTCCCGCCCAAAACGCACTGTCTCTAGCCTGAATGGCCAGAGAACAAGCACGAATCGAAGCCATGGGTTATGAGGGAGAAAGATTAAGTTCGAAGAAGGAAATGAACGCTGCTCTATCCATCAACGACTACAGCTCCCACCTATCGGCAGAAAGTCGAAGCGGTCACCAGAGACCAATAGCAGTCATTCCAATTATAGTTAGCGTAGAAGCGACGCAAAGGCCCCCCAATCGGCCCGATCAAGAGTGGCCAGAAAAATCGAGTAGGGCAGGATGGAGCTGTTTTGGAGAGAAAGTATAAAATTAAGAGAATTAGGTTTGTGGGTCAGATTTACGCGATAGGAAAGCGAAAGTGGTGTATTTGTAAGTGAGAAGGACTAGTGGTGTAAACATAGGTCAAGTGTGTAACAAGAATTGGTAAGGACGATCCGGAATGTGTGTGGGTTCTTTAAGTTAGTTGCTCCAGATCGTTGAAGAATGCTGAATGATCGGCCTCCTCCCACAATAAATCGGTATGAGAGGACGCCAACCATTCTAGTGTTATGTACATTGAAATCCCCTAAATAGAGGACCTCAGTATTTGGATGAGAAGTAATAACAGTCTCGTGAGAAGTAGTAAGATATTCAAAAAGTCGTGAAAATCTGTTCTGTTAGGAAGCAGTAGGCAGAAGCACAAGATATTGTACAGTAGAAAGGGAGAAAGATTTTAAAAGCCATAAACATCGAATTAGGAAAGATTCGAGTATTCCACGAGACGTGTTACAAGGAGTGTTATTTAACATAGGCACATACTCCACCCTTTAAACGGAAATTATGAATAAGTATAGTTCTGGAACAATATTAAACGAGTTAGAGGAAGAATTCTTAGCCTATCTGGTAGTAACTCTATTTCCTTGTTTCTACAAGTGAATATTCTTCATAATATTTGATTTTGTTACGTAATACTAGGACTTTTATAATGCAAGGATGTACTTTTGTTAGTTTTTGTTTATTTTTTAATTGACTGAATATTCATTTCCTCTATTCAAATCTTCTTATGACGTTTGAAATATGTATGTCCAGGACCCGCCCATGGTGTTGATTTTTCAAACCCAGTGTGGCCGCTTTGTGAGCCCGTGGTGGGTCATGTACACTGACTCAAAATATAATATATTATATATATATATATATATATATATATATATATATATATATATATAATATATATATATATATATATTAATATATTATATATATATATATATATATATATATAATAATATATATATATATATATATATATGAACAATACCTATTTTATATAATTTAATGAGAAGATGTACTTGACAATTCTTAAATTAATTTGAAATTCTTGGTTATAGTGCCTGAGAGAACCAGCATTTCTTAAAGCTTATCCATGTTATTTTATTTCTTTCTTTTTGTCTTAAGATCTTCAATGGCACTAAACGTTTGCTCACATAAATATGTTGACCCAAATGGAAGCAAGGAATTAATTGCAGTTAGTGCTAACGTAGATATTCATTTTCAATCCATACCATCAATTTGACAAAGCTGTTTCATGAAAAGTACTTTTTAAATTTGTATCTTCCTTAACTTTTTTTCCAATCAGCTCTTCTTGGAATGTAAAATGAAGATGTTTGAGTTTATTGTTCTCATTGAATGGATTTAAGACCCATTTAAAGTCATCACCTGGAAGGTTATTAAAATTTTTAATAAATTCTTCTCTCAAATTTGTCAGGTGTGAGATGATATGTCCTTTTTACTCTGGATAATTTTATTTTCATTTTCTGCCAAATGTCCGTTCGGTCAAATGTCAGTAAACATTTCCAAACTTTCGACTTCGATATTTTCTTTTCACAAAGCAAGTTTTCTTTCAAAAGACATAATTTTCTCACTCATTGTTAAAACATCACCTTTAGATTGAAGAGACAAGTTTAAACAATTTATTTTTTCAAAAATATCTGCCAGATAGCATACTACTATCAGCCAACTTTCACTGCAAAGCAGGTTTGCAAACTTTAAGTTCCTTTCTTTTTCTAAGAAGAAAATTTTAAGTTCATCTTTAAGCTCGGTAACTCTCTTAAGTATTTTGCCTCTTGATAACCACCTTACTTCTGTATGGTAAAGGAGTGTTTTATGTTTGCTTCCCATCTCATTACAAAGTATTCCAAAGACTCTACTTTGTAAAGGTTTAGATTTAATAAAATTCACAATTGAAATAACATCTTGAAACACTTGAAAAATCTCTGGCTGTAACTTCTTTGCAGCAATTGCCTGTCTATGTATAATACAATGAATGAATTTAATATGAGGTGCAATTTCTAGTACCTTACCTCTGAATCCTTTCTTTAATCCTGTTAACGCAGCAGCACCATCTGTAGTAATACTGATGCAGTTATCCCAAGATAGTTTGTGTTCATTGAAAAAATTACTTACTTCTTTGAAAATTTCTTCTCCAGTGCACCTCTCCTTAAATGAACGGCAGAAAAGTAATTCTTCATGCAATTTTTCACAAAAGAAATACCTAACGAAAACTAGAAGCTGTGGCATATTTCCAATATCAGTACTTTCATCCATTTGTAAAGCAAAATTTTCACACAGAGAAATCTGTTCCAGTACTTGTTCTTTTAAATCTTCAGCTATCATTTCTATGCGTCTTGCAACTGAATTATCTGATAAAGGTATTTCTTTTAACTTCTCGGCATACTCTTTTCCGTGAATAATATTAACCATTTTTACAGCTGCATGTAGAAGAAGAAATTCACCAATAGTGTGGGGTATCTTATCTTTTGCTATTAGTTAACTTACTTCGAAAGAAGCGTGCAAATATTTTTCATTAAGCTTTGTGTAGTTTTTTCTTGTGGCAATTTGAGTATTAATAGATTTTAAATGGCGCTGGAAAAAATCTATTGGCTTCAATGCATGATCTGGATGTTTGCATTTCAAGTGTCTTTCTAATCTTGACGGCTTCATACTATCATTGTCAAGGATTTCATGGCATAAAATGCATAGTGGGCGAGGCTCTTTATCAATTTGTGTGTGTGTAAATCCGTATTTAAGATAATCATTTTTATTAATTTCTTATTTTTTTATTTAACTTTATTTTTTTATATGATGATCCACCCTGTGTATTTATATCATTTGAAGTTGTTTCCATAAAGTGCTTTCCTTTCCCTTGACTACAAGTAGCATCACATTCTTTCTTTTCAATCACAGCAGATTTCAAGGAATCGCCCTTGCCCTCAGTGTTTTTTTTTTTTCTCTGATAACTTTATAAGCCATATGAGAGTAAGTTTGTCACAGTAATAATAAAACTTTAATGAAAAAAGATTTTGTATGAAACACTTCCTAAACTTGAATAATCAGATGAAAACAAAAATTTTCACAACATTTACTGACATGTTCACCAACATAAATCAAGCTAAATATTTATGAGTGCTTCTTTGCCCTGCTCGCAGAGGGATGTTCCCATAGTAACGAAACTGAAGTGTTGCCAAATACTACAGAAAATTTCATAGATGACTAAGATATATCAAGTATATTTTAATCAAACATTCATTTCTAAGATATTCATGAATTTTTTCTTATTATTTCATTATCATTTCATATACCAAAAAAAATAAAGTATTTTGTGACATTTAGGAAAACATACATACAGTAAATATAAAGATTAAAAAAAAAAAAAAAAAAAAACAAAATAAAAAAAGCGAACATTAACTCTCAGTCTCGGGCATTCTGATATTTGCATATAGAGTTGCTTGTTGACGTTAATTATCAACAAGGAAGACAGTAAAATCGTTAAGGATGTAATTTTTACTAAAAACATAAGCAGTTTATCTCAGATTTTGTAAAATTTTTACATAATTTAATACATTGAAAAGCCGCTTTTGTTTTTCAACAAAAGGGTATGCAATTAGATGAATTATCTCAGTGATGAATGCTGCTGCAAATGTATTCGAGCGCTTGTTGGTGTCATGGAATCAACAAGATTCAGTCACTAAAACAAAACATATGCACAGCCCGTGCACGATCTTGCATATATATATATATATTATATATATATAATATATATATATATATATATATATATATATATATATATATATTATTATATAATATATATATTATATATATATATATAGATATATATATATATATATATAATCTATATATATATATATATAATTTATATATACTATATATTATATATATTATATATATAATATATATTATATATATATTATTATATATATATATATATATATATATATATATATATAAGATTATATATTATATAATTATAATATATAATATATATATATATATATGATATATATAAATATATATAATATATATATATATATAAATATATATATAATAATATATATATATATATATATATTATATATATATATATATATATTATACCTATATATATATATATATTTATATATAATATATATATATATATATTTATATATATATATATATATATATATATATATATATATTATATTTATATATATATATATATATATATACATATATATATATATATATATATATATATATATATATATATATAATACATTATATATATATATATAATATATATATATATATATATATATAGTATATATATATATATATATAATATAAATATATATATTATATATATATATATATATATATATATATAAATTTTTTTCGTTTGAAATTTTTAGAAGCTTGTGTAAAAAAATTGCCAAAAAATAAAATTTAAGTTTTTTCTTTACGCTTGTCGCACACCCCCTGGTATTTCGAGACGCACCCCAAGGGATGCGCGCACCCCAGTTTGAAAACTACTGCCCTAGAAGATGAACCTGGATAATAGCTCCCAAAATGGAGCTTGATGTTGATGAACCTATTCTCTCTAATGCTTCTGCCACTTCCGAAGAAAAAGTGAACGGAAAACTGTTCAACGTAAATGTCGCAAACGCTCTAAGCGTTTCTGGGTCTGTTGGAAAGGCAATGAAGATAAGACCCAGAGGGTCCCCATTCTCCAAAATCAATTGTCCATCTCCCAAAATTACCCGCATGATGAATTACTGGCAAAATCTCCAGTTTCAAACCTTGCCAATCCATTGAATCCTATATTGTTTGTAACCCAATATCGCAACCAACACACTTCTTTAAAAAGACGACACCCTTCCGGTGACACCTTCCTTCCATATTTCATGGAAACAACTCTATATCCCTCCCACACTTTCTGAATCTGCTTGCTAGCAAGATACGATACCGCTCTCCATTGATAATCATGAGCATAAGGTTGGCTCTTCTAATTAAAAACCACATATAAGTTAAATTTAGTTGAATTCAAACTTATCCCCCATTCATGGTGAAATCCTTCACCAAATGCATTCGAAATCTGGCTTCCCAAAAAGAGGTCATACAACCTAATAAATCTTTGTTGTATGAAAACTATTCTTTACCTCCAGGATATGTGCCCTCCTCGTCGAAGATATACGTCCCTCCAACGCTTTCATCTCCATCCGAACCCATCTCCAACACTACCCCTACTCACATAGAGACAATTGTCTCTTAGACCACCATCCTAATATTCATAACTCATCATGACCACTTTCCTTCAAGGGAATTGTCGTGGCTATTACTCTATTTTTGAAGACTTGTTTTCACTAATAAACATATGTACCACCAAGTGTATATGTTTACAAGAACTTCGACTATGTCATCGTGACTTCTTTCAACCGTCCGAATATAATCACCGCTAACTTCTGTAGAAAGAGGTGACAATGATAGGGGAGGGCATGAAATACTTAATTTCACCAAATCTGTCCCTTATTTCTCCAGTCCCCCTCTCCAAACTAACACTATCAATCTCAGTGGCAGCAAGATTCATTTGTCCACCGACCTTAATATCTGCTCAATCTACTTGGCTCCAAGTAGTGAATTTACTAAGGTCGACTAAGCTGATCTTTTTAAACAGCTTCCTACTCTCCGGTTGTTATACTAGGAGACTTCAACCTGCACCACCCCGATGGGGTGACTCTGTCACTTCGTCTAAGTCCAAGATCCTAATAGATCTCCTAACCCCCTTTTCCTTGGGATGCCTTAACACAGGACTCACTACATAGAACGTTTAGATACACACACTTCTTCTTGTATTGATATTTCCTTTTTGCTCCCATTCTTTAATGGATCGCTTTACCTGGTCCCGCTTTGATTATTTATTCGGCAGCGATCATTACCCAATAGCTTTAAATGAGCTTATACCAAGCCCAATGCTAAAATCTAACTCCAGCTGGCGTTATGATCGAGCGGAGTGGGTCCCTTTTTATCAGGCCACAGCTATCTCACTTTCTCCCTTCAATAACCGGTTTCCGACTGTTGATGATGTTTTTCGCTTCTTCCAGCAAGTCTTCATCTCGGCAGCGGAAGCTTGCATTCCGCAATCTTCCTCAGGCAGGCGGTCGGCATGCACCTGGTGGTCCCAAGAGTGAGCCCAAGCCAACAGTGAGAAGAAGAAACTCTACAGGCAATACTAAAAAAACTCGTACAACCCCAAACATGATTATTTTTAAAGCAGCCGAAGCGAGATTCTTGTGCGGAATTAATCGCCAACGCGTAAACAATATTTTTGAACCTACATATCGACTGTTAACTACACCAACTCCCCTTCCTTTAGTGTGGAAAGTTACACAGTAAAAATATCTCGTCGCTCCAACAACTCCTCACCCACAGTCCTCCGTTATGGGCCCCTGATATAACCGACACGATCTTCCACTCCTGCTGCTGTAGCGATGCGTTAGGTTATAGTTTTGCTAGCCACTCAAGTGCTTTCCGCCACCCTGAAACCTTTCAATAACTGAGAACTGACACAGCACTGCCAAACTTTTTTCAACAGCAAAAGGGAAGATCATTCCTACAAAACCGTCTTTTTTTACACTTGCAGAGTAATCAAACTGCATTGGCGAATAGCAAAGACGGTGCTCTTGGTCCAGACATGATTTCGTACATTATGCTTCGTCATATCCATCCCTCGGTATCAGCATTTTTGCTGGATCTATATAACAGAATCTGGATCGAATTTTCTTTTCCATCTATTTGGACTACAGCTTTTGTAATTCCTATCCCCAAGCCTGGCAAAGATCCGAAGTTGGCGGACAACCAAAGACCTATTTTGCTGACATGTCATTCCTGTAAATTAATGGAGAAAATGGTTTATGACCGATTTCTCCTTGTTTTGGAGAGCCTCCAAGCTTTTTCAAACATCCAGTTTGGCTTCCGCAAAAAATCGTTCGACTCCGGACCCCTTGGTAAAACTAGACCATGACTTCCGGGAAGCCTTCTCAACTGGTGGGATGGTTCTTGGAGTCTTTTTTTACCTTGAAAAAGCTTACGACACAACGTGGAGAACTGGGATTCTCCTTAAACTACATTCGCTTGGTTTCCGCGGACAACTCCCTCTTTTCATCAAATGCCTTCTGTCAAACAGATCTATCCAAGTTCGGTGCTCTTCTATTCTATCACGCTACTTTACTCTGGATGAAGGCGTTCCGCAGGGTAGTGTTCTAATTGTACTACTCTTTGCTCTCGGATTTAATGATATCATAACTTACTTCTATCCCAGCAACTGTCAATTATTCTCTCTATGTCGATGACCTTGCGTTATATATAGCCGGTGCCAGGCTACCTTTTCTCGAACGGCAACTTCAACTAGCTATTGAGAATATTTCACAATGGGGTAACTCCCATGGTTTCCATTTTTCTGCCACCAAAACCTCAGCAGTGCTATTTAAGAAAAAAAGGAATCGAAGAACTTGCCACCTTCTTCCAGCGAACCTAAACTTATATCGTTCGCCCATTCCTGTTACTTCACAGGTCAAATTTCTAGGACTCATTCTAGATGACCACTTAACATATGTACCGCATATTCAACACCTGAAAACAACCTGTCATCGCGCGCTTGACCTGTTACGTCATCTCGCCTCAAAATCTTGGGGTGCTGATCGTAAGTTCCTTTTACGCCCCTACATCGCCCTAGTCCCAATCGAAAACCGGATCTAAATGGCTGTGCAGTATACGGTTTAGACCTCCACAACACTTACTGCAATCCTGTTTAGATCCTAATCCAAAACAAGGCGATCCCGTATCTCCCACTGGACGCCTTTGAATCGTTCCCCGGGTGAGCCTTGAAGTTGAAGTCAATGTTTTGCCACTCTCTCTTCGAAAGAAATACTATCATGTGCACAAGTTATCTTCGTTTTCAAAAGCCAAAATACCGTCTGCTCTGACACCTATTCTTGCAGGAGATACCTTCAGAATCCTAATTACGGCCCATTTGCAAAACACGGTTCATACATCCTAAATTTCCTTAACATCCCTTTGCAAAGGTGCTGCCTTTCACTTACGAAGAAGGGGATACACACCTTGGCTATTCCCCGCTCCCAACCATTTGCTTGGCTCTGACCTCTCTCTCCAAATCTTGCCATCCTGCTGTGCCTTGTTAAAAGCATCATTTCTGGCTCATTCCGCAGTTCACGATTGAATTTACTCGAGTGTTTACTGATGGCTCAAAACCGGGACAGTTGTGGGCGCAATCTGCGTTTTTTCCTGACCGCAAAAACCTCTCCATACCCTCCTCCCTCAATGCTTTCAATTTTTACCGGCATAGATTAATGGCTATATATGATTGCCCGTTTTCTTTCAAATTCTAATCCTTAACCAAGATCAACTCCAATGTCATTTATTCAGATTGCTCAGCGCACTACAAGCGCTTAAAACCCTTTTATTCCAAAACACAATGGTATCCGCTGTACAACAAATTTCTTCGGCTGCTCCAATTTCCTTAAGAAACAAATTATTTTTATGTTGGACCCCTCATGTAGGGATAACTGGCAATGAAAATCGCTGACAAGAGAGGCCAAAATGACCACCTCCTCTTTTCGGAGTTGTTCTAGGTTTTTTTTTTTAAAAACCCCCCCCCCCCCTTTTTCCGGATGCCATTCGCAAGGCTTGCTCCCATCGACCGATTCTTCCTGCCCGACAAAGGCTTTTCGATCTTGTTGGCAAGAGGGCTGGACGAGTGATCAGCTGGGAAGTGAAACTCAGAAACATAAAGCCGAATATTGGTGAATGGTCTTCCTCTTCCCACAGACGAAAACGCTTACACGAGGTGGATACTTGCACGCCTCCGTATTGGCCACACTAATATCACTCAAAGTCACTATATCTCACGGGACCCTCCTCCCATTTGCAAATTTTGCCCCGTCGCCACACCCCTCAATCTGTTTCGCCATATCTTCATTGAATGTTCCCATCTAACCCCATTGGTCGTCGTCATTTTCCTACTTTTATTGTCTATAACACCTTCTAAAAAGATTATCCCATATCTTATCTGAAACTTCCCACTTTATAGCAGTAACCCTATTTTCTTGTATCTTCAAAGAAGTGAATTATTCTTCGTAACATTTGAATTTTTTTTGTTATGTAAATCTAGGACTATTTATAATAGAAGGGTACAATTTAATTTAGTTTTATTTGTTTTTACTGTCTTTATATTCATTTTCCATTCAAAATCTCCATTTGACATTTGAAACATATTATGACAGGACACTCCCCATGGTGCTGATTTTTCAGCCAAGTATGGCCGCTTCTCTCTGTGAGCCGTGGTGGGCCCTGTACACTGACTCAAAAAAAAAAAAAATATATATAATAATTATAATATATATATATATATATATATATATATATATATATATATATATATATATATATATATATATATACAGTCTTATATATATATATATATATATATATATATATATATATATATATATATATATCTTATCTAATCTTCATCTTCCTCTTTTTCCCCAAGACTGGGGGTAAGGTGCGTGACAAGCATTGGAAAAGAAAAGTAGTAGAAGAATATGACACAAGTCGAAAAGAAAGCCCAGCCTTACCTCAATACCTATTAGTGAGAACTCATGGCAAGTCAGAAAAAATCCAACCTAGAGCTTCACGGGAACCGCGACGGACCCTCACTATGGCATATCGTCAAGTGTAGGGTTCATCCCTTGCCCAGGTGGGCCACAACCATACCCCCTCACAAAACCCCGCCATTCACTCCTATTATGCACCTTTATTCTCGCCTCTGCCAAACTCACATTTCTCTCCTTCAGACATTCGTTTACTGACTCAATCCACTTTTTCTTCGGTCTCCCAGCCGGTCGATTCCCAACACACTCACCATTATACATCCGCTTTAACCAAACCGACTGGACATACATCCCTTTCACAATGACGCAAACCATACTCACGTACTTTTTTATTTATTCTCTCATTTAAGCTTCCTTCCCACCACATAACTCTCTAATAGTTCATTCCTCATTTTAATCAATTCTTTTCACACCTAAACGCCCCTAAGATTTTTCCATCTGAACACATTGAACTTTAGATCTATACCTCTTAATTCCAGACCATAGTCCCTCACTACTATACATTAAACAGGTAACACATTACCCTCATGTAAAGAACCCTAACGCAAACTCAAGAACTTAGTCCCCTTTACATCACCAAACAAATTTAATTGCACCAGCCACCTCTGCCAATTCACAACTTTCCTACTACACTCTGCATCATCCGTTCCCTTTTCATCCAACATGTAATCTTAAAATATTTTAAACTCAGACACTTGTTTCCAGCTGCTCACCATCTTAACTAACTTCACACCGAGGAATGTCCTCACTTACAACCATAATTAACCTTACTTTTGTCTACGTTTACTTTCAAAACACTCCTTTTACACAGCCCTGCAATCTCTCTACCAACCCTCTCAAACTCTCCTCCATATTCACACAACAACAAAACCATATCACAGCATACAATAGGTAGGCACATTCCACAACCTCCATATCCCATCATTCTAACACCAATTTAATTTCTGCCCCACCCCCATCTCTAATTCTATCATAACTCCATTCATATACAAATTGAATAACCAAGGGGACATAACACATCCCTGCCTCACGTATAGCTCTCCGCAATTAATATTACACCAATCACTTTTGACACCAATTTATTCTTACACACGCTTCACTATCGTCATACATACTTTTGATTCCATTCAAAAGCCTAACACCAACACCATATATCACTAACACCTGCCACAAAACTTCCCTATTATCCCTGTCATACGCCTGTTGCAAATCATAAAACCTAATACAATTCATTCATTCTTCTCCTCATTTTCTCAGTCATTTGTTTCATGTAAGATTGATCCAACATCCTCTACCACTCCTAAACGCACCTTGTTCTTCACCAATTAGTCCTTCAGTCACTCGACGCACTCTTTCTACTAAAATATCAGCATATATTCCCTACAACACTCAATAAACTAATTCCCCTATAATTTCTACAGTTCCCCTTATCTCTCATACCCTTATATAAGTGTGCTATTACTGCTCTAATCCAATCCCTTGGAACTATACCCTCCATAAACGCTTTAATACACAATTTCCAATCCATCAATCACCAATTTTCGCCTCCGTTCTTGATCATTTCACCAGTAATTTCAATCTATACTGAATGATTTACCATTTCAACTTTTCTCAACTCTACCCATTACTCCTCCTTGCTAATGACCTCATCGCCAAAATACTTATTCCTTCTGGCATCATCAAAACCCACACACATTCACTAATCACCTCTTCATTACTGTAATATTATTTTCGAAGTGTTCTTTCACACTCCCCTCACATCCATTTCATCAGTTACAAAGCAACCATCCCTATTCATTATTTAAGCAGAGTTTTCCTTATTCTCATTCTTAACCATTGCCTTCCTTCCAGAAGAGCTTTTCCTATTCCCTTGTAAGTCCCATTCATCCTCCTTTACAAACTGTTCAATTTACCTCTTCTTTCTCCTATGTATGCACCTTTTAGTATTTCTTTTTGTCTCTTTATATACTTCCAAACATCTTTCTTTTGAAACTTCATCATTGGACTTTAGTACATTCAACCACGCTTCTTTTTTACTTTTAACACTTGCATCACCTCCTTCATTCCACCAACTCAACTGTTAACATCTCTTACTTTCCTATTTAGCACATCCACATACTTCCTTTGCAACTGCTAACAACTGTTTCTTCAATTTGCTCCCAGATTTGTTCAGTTTCAACTTGTTCACATTCAACTGATTTACAAGGTGCGGTCCTAGGAGTGGAAGAGGATGTGTGGATCAAATCTTTACATTGAAAAAAATGTCTGAGAAAATGAGGTAGAAGAAGAAAAAATTGTATTTAGGTTTTATGGATTTGCAACAGGCGTATGATTGGATTAATAGGGAAGCTCTATGACAGGTGTTAGTAATATATGGTGTTGGTGGTAGGCTTCTGAATGGAATCAAAGTATGTATGACGAATAGTGAAGCGTGTAGAATAATGGTGTCAAAAGTGATTGGTTTAATATTAAATAGCGGAAGTTGAGGCAGGGATGTGTTATGTCTCCTTAGTTATTTAATTTGTATAGGATGGGGTTATGAAAGAATAAGAGATGGGGGTGGTAGGAAATGGTGTTACAATGATGGAGTATGAAGGTGAGTGGAGGGTGCCCTACCTATTATATGCTGATGATTTGGTTTTGTGTGGTGAATCTGGAGAGAGTTTGAGAGGATTGGTAGAGAGATTTGGCAGGTTGTGTAAAAGGGGTTGTGTGTGGAAGTAAACGTAGATAAGAGTAAGGTTATGGTTGTGAGTGAGGACAGTCCTCGGTGTGAAGTTATGTTAGATGGTGAGCAACATGAACAAGTGTCTGAGTTTAAATATTTAGGATATATGTTGGATGAAAAGGGAACGGATGGTGCAGAGTGCAGTAGGAAAGTTGTGAATGGCAGGAAGGTGGCTGGAGCAATTAAATCGTTGGTGGATGTAAAGGGACTAAGTCTTGAGTGCGCTAGGGTCTTACATGAAGGTATGTTGTTACCTGTGTTAATGCATAGTAGTGAGACTATGGCTGGAATAAGAGGTATAGATCTCAAGTTCAATGTGTTCAGATAATCTTAGGTTCGTGTTAGGTGTGAGAAGAATTGATAAAATGGGGAATTAACGTATTAGATAGTCATGTGGTGCGAAGAAAGGGGTAAATGAGAGAATAAATGAAAGTACGTTGAGATGGTTTGGTCATGTGGAAATGATGAATGATCGTCGGTTGGTTAAGAGGATGTATAATGGTAAGTGTGTTGGGAATCAGAAAACAGATTTCGTATGTGTGAAAGAAGTGTTTCCAGCTGGCACAGCTAGTTTTCTAGCACTTCTAGCATGACATATCCTATTGCACTAAATACCAATAATATAGGTGTCTACCCCTATATTATAAGGTATGGGGAGTAGATTGCAGTGGTTTTTAACGTGATCGAGTCATTCCTAGTATGAGTTATTATTAGATATTGACCCTACCCCCCTTTTTATACTGCAAGTATGCAACTTTTTTATTTTTCGAGCTCCAGAGTTGAGCTTGGTGCCAACCCCTATGTTTCGAGGGTCTGCGAATCGATTCCTGGTATTACCGAGTGGATCGGAGCAGCCCTTAGGGCATTTTGCACCGGTGTTGCGGTGCTCATATACATTTTTAGTTTTTAAAGGTTTTCTAGTTAAGGTATCCTCTTCAAACTGGCCATAGTGGTAAATAAAGGTGGTGCCCGCCTGGTCCCGAAGTTTTCCGCCGCTACGTCCAATGAGGGGTGGGGGTCTGAGCCCCCAAAACCAGGAAAAGGACTTAAAAGGTTGAAATTTGGTGAGTGAATAGAAGGGAACGACTGAAATAGTGTAATGAGTTTACATTAAGTGCCGGAGCACATGAGCCGGAACTGGAGCTGATTTTGGTGCCAGATTGGAGATCTGTCTCCAGCAGAATATTGAGTCAATTGATGTGTGTTTATATATGTTTCAAAGGACATAAATTCCGATTTTCAGGGTTTCGTAACCCCAAAATGAGTTACTTTAAATGCCAGTGGTTTGGTTATCCCCGAAAATATTATAGGCCATAGGGAACCGCATGATATATGTGCAGTCTATGGAGAAGAATTTCACATTCCCTGTAAAAACACACCACTCGGCAAAAAACTGTGGAGGACCCCACAATGCCTCTTTCTTTAAATGTCCGTCTCACATGTTTGCACCATAAAAAAAATTATGCACCATAAAAAATTTAGCAGAAGAGATGCCATACACCAGCTCAAAGATAAATATTCTACAAGACCAAGGCAATCATTCGCTACAATTGCAGCAGCCCCCTATCTCCACCTGTCAACCCATCGACACAACTCCTTTCCAGTAGAACTCTTCCCCCAAATCCCAGCGAGACTCAAGCAGTAACTGTAACCAGCTCGCCTGCACTGCCTATATTACCGAATATTCAAATAATCAAAAAACCTTTAATCTAATCTACAGCCCAAAATGCCGTCAACAGCCCTAACCCGAGTGATAACCTTCAACTGACCATCAATGAGGCCTGCGTATGTTCATCCTCCACATAGCTTGGAGAGCATTTAGTGCCAAGAAACTCTGCCCCATTCCCTCACGACGACGAGTTCACCAAACTCACGTAAGAGGCCTGTGTCTTTGTCCCCTAATCTGTCTCCCACCATCACTCCAACTCTTGAAAAAGATGTCCCTAAACAGAAACAAAAGATTAAGCACCAAGGCAAAGATTACTCGCTAAAATATAAAACATCTGAATTTCTAAAGCAGAACACATCGACCCCAGATATAAAAAATGCAACTCAAAAGAGACCTCGCCATAAAACTATTCCTGAGACAAAAGCAATGACATCAATAGATTGTACCCAAACAACCACAGCTGTCGAACAACCCACCAACCAATCCTCTGATAGCTTGCAGGATTATTCAAGCTTTTCTGAATCCTCCTATAACTCTTCTTCCGAATTTCCTATCTCAGCGCTCCCTAAAGGGTTCTATGCCCTAGCGGATGAAATGGATTATAGTTCCCAAAAATAAATAGAGCTTGATATGACGGACCACCCTCTTTCTAATGATTCCTGTGCTTCCGAGGGAGGTGAATGGAAGACCATTCAACGCAAACACCACAAACGCTCCAAGCTTTCTAGATCTGTTGGCAGCTTGAAAGGGGACACAAAAATCTCCCATCTTAACTCAAATTGTACAGTCTCTCAAAATAACCCACCTGATGACTCACTGACAAAGTCTCCAGCATCAGACTTTCGTAACCCAACGGATCCCAATATCGCTACTCCAACACCCTTTTAAAAAGATGATACTTTTTCGGTAACACCTTCCTCTCCCCTTTTCCATAGAAACATTTACCTTGGTAAATTTGCGCTTGATTATAATGTATATTGAAATTTCAGTAAAAAGGGGATAACTTAATATAAACTCCAAGAAAATTTCCTCAAAAAATGATTTAATGAACTCAAACTATTTTATTTATATTTTGTCTCTATTATCAAACACTGAAAACACATTGTAAAAAATGTAAAAAGTTTCAACCAACAATATTCATAAAATCTTGGTTCGATTCATTCCTAGACATCATTCTTCTGCTTGCTTCCTGGCCTCTAATGAATCCTTCTCGTTTCTCATGAGTATACACTTTGCCAGAAGCCTCTGTTACTAGTTTCACACATCTCTCTATGGACTGTCCATGACATGGCCACTTTGGAACTTTGGAACTTTCTTATCTCTGATATTTTGAGTTTACAAGTAAGTGGAGGTTCATATACTTTTTCTGACCAGTCTATCAGTTCCAAAAGGGAAGTTGCATTTGGATTTACTGCAGGTATTTTCCTAGGCCGAACAGAGTTACCACTCCCGCCGAGGTAATAATCGTTCTAATGGAAATTAATGAAGAACGACCCCAAGTTCGACGAGTTTGTGGCACAGAAGTGACAAGGAAGATTTTTCGCGGTCGGATGAGTTGGAGATCTCTCTCTTTCGGAAGACTTGAAGAAATAGGACAAAACACAAATAGATAAGATGATCGGAGGAACCCAAAAGTAGAATGAATTTAACTCTAAATATATATAATAAGGGCTGCGGAGCCGGCAAATTTTTTTCCTGCTCCGACTCGGGCTCCGGCTCCATCATCACTGCCGTATAAGTAATCAAAGCGGGACCAGGTAAAGCGATCCATAAGGGAATGGGGCAAAAGGAAATATCAATATAGGAAGAAGTTTGTGTATCTAAACGTTCATATGTAGGGAGTCCTGTGTTAAGGCATCGCAGGGAAAAAGGGGTTAGAAGATTTACAAGGATCTTGGACTTAGATGAAGTAACAAAGTCGCCCTATAAGGGGTGGCGGAGTTTGAAGTCTCCTAGTATAACAACCGGAGTAGGGAGCTGCTTGAAAAGATCAGCTAAGTCAACCTTAGTAAATTCACTACCCGGAGCCAAGTAGACCGAGAAGATAGTAAGATCGATGCAGAAATGAATTCCTGCTGCCACTGCATGCAGTTTAATTTGAAGAGGGACTGGAGAATAGGGGGATAGATTTATGAATGAGTATTCCTGCACCTCCCCTATCATTGTCACCTCTTTCTATAGAGGTTATATTCCGACGGTTTAAAGAAGTCGCGATATGACATAGTTTATTAGTTGAACAAGTTCTTCAAAATTAGAGTGGTAGCCACGACAATTCCATTGAAGGAAAGTGGACATACTGTGCTGTTATAAATATTATGATGATGGTCTTTTTGAGACAATAGTTTCTATGTGACTAGAGGTAGTGTTGGATTCGAGGTGTATTCAGATGGAGAGGAAAGGCTGAGACGGGATCTCGACGAAGAGGGGCAACAAATCCTGGCGGTAACGAATAGTCATCCATCAGAGATTTAATGCGATCGACCGCTTTTGGGAAGGAGTTTTCAGTAGTATTTGGTGAAGGGGCTTCGCCACGAATGCGAGATAAATTGACTTCAATCAAGTCCGTATTATTGTGTGGATTTGGTTGGTCGTTGGAAGAGCAATCAAAATGCTCATGTTTAGAAATGGAAACGGTATCAGTATCTATCAAGCAAGCAGATTCAGAAATGTATGATCGAGGGATATGGAAATAAGGAAAGAAGTTGTCACCAGAAAGGTGTTATCTTTTGAAATGGTGTTGGGGTTGCGATATTGGGTTCCAATATAGGATTCGTTGGGTTGACAAGGTCTGATATTGAAGATTTTGCTACTAATTCATCATGTGAGTGAATTTGGGAGATTGAACAATTTGATTTAAAATCCAACCTGGCTCACGCCGGTCTGAACTCAAATCATGTTATAAATAAAAGGTCGAAAAGACCCACAAATTACTAAGGCTGCTTAGTAAAGTAATATCAATTCGACATCGAGGTCATAATCTTTTATGTCGATAAGTAACTCTATATAAAAATTATGCTGTTATCCCTAAAGTACCTTTCTGGGTTTAATATAAGTTATATGATAGTTCATCCATTTTGTTTTTAGAAATTATGAGGTTATAATTTGCTGGGGACTTAACAATGGAGACCTCTGGGACCCTTTTCATGCCTCTAACTCATCCAGAACGCTTAGAGCGTTTGCGGCATTTACGTTGGACAGTTTTCCATTCGCCTCTTTCGGAAGCGCTGGAAGTATTAGAAAGAGAGTTGGTCATCACATCAAGCTCTGTTTGGGAGCTGTTATTCATTTCATCCGCTAGGGTATAGAATCCTTAGGGAGTGCTGAGATAGGAAATTCGGAAGAAGAGTTATAGGAAGATTCAGAAGAGCTAGAGTTATCTTGTAAACTACTAGATGGCTGATTTGTGGGTTGTTCGATAGCTGTGATTGTTTGGTTACAATCTATTGAAGTCATTGATTTTGTCTCTGGAATAGATTATGGCGAGGTCTCTTCTGAGTTGCATTTTTTGCGTCTTGTGTTAATATGTTTTTGTTTAGAAATTCGGATGCTTATTTGTACGTATTTTAACGAATAATCTTTTGCTTGGTGATTATTCTTTTATTTGTGTTTAGGAACATCTTTTTCAGGAATTTAAGTAATAGTGGGAGGCGTATTAAGGGACAAAGAGAGAGTCCTCTTGCATAAGTTTGGAGAACCTATCGGTTAGATATGGGAAGGTGAGTGTTGGCAGGAAATGTTTTCCAAGTTTTGTGTTGGATAAACCAACATAGTTTCGTTGCTGGTTTGTTGAAAACTAGTACTCGGGATTGGGTTGTTGGTGAATTTTTGGACAGGAGATTGGATCAAGAGCTGTTTTTGTACTATTTGAGAAGTCGGTAGTGTGGGCAATACAGACAGACAGGTTACAGTAACTGTCCGAGTTTCGCTGGGATTTGGGAGAGGAGTTCTACTAGGATGGGGTTGTGTCGGTGGATCAACACACGGAGGCATGGGGGCAGCTGCAATTACAGCGTAAGATTGCCTTTGTTTTGTAGGATATTTTTCATTGAGCTGGCGTATGGCATCTCTCCCGCTCAATTTATGTATGGTACATAACTCTAAAACTTCCTGTTCAAACAGGTAAGACAGGCATTTGAAGGAAGAAGCACTGTGGGAGACTCCACAGTTTTTACAGTGTGGTGTATTTTCACAGGGAGTGTGAAATGATTCTCCTCATACTGGGCATATGTCATCGGGTTCCCTACAGTATTTTCGAGGATGATTAAACCGTTGACATTTAAAGCAACCTCTGGGTCCAGGGATAAATGTGCAAACATTGTAACTTGTGAACCCTATTTTCACCTTTGTAGGTGGATGAGGGGTGTTAAAGGTCAGCAGTAACCGAGGATTTGGAGTGTCAGGCAAGTCTAGACTAGGGGGAAATCTATAAATGTCTGGAACTGAAAATCTTTTCTGCTGGGGATTTCTCATAATGACAGTAGTATCTTCGTCTTTCTGTTCAAAAGAATGAATAGTGTCTTTAGATGTGTTTCCTATTTTATCAGGAGTAGAAATAAGAGGAATGTTTGCGAGAGACGTTATGGATGACAAAATAGAACTTTGATTCCGGTTAGCAGCTTGAACGAGAAAGGACCCATTTTTTATTAATGTGACTGGAGGACCTTAAATTCCTAAAGCTTCTTCAAATTCATCGCTAAGAAGAATGGTTCTTTGTTCAGTAAAAGCTTTGGAGGTAGTGGATCGCAGTAGGTATATCGGAAATGATGTATCCGATGGCATTCCTAGAGGGGATGCAGCATATGGAGCAAATGAATGAGAACGCCTATTACGGGGACACCTTTGCGGGACTGACCTAACCGTTTGGGCACCTGGGGTGTTAGGGGCATACCAGTAGACGAATCGCTGAAATTATGCAAAGGACCATCAGGTGTAGGAGAAGGAAGAAAAGTGGAGGTACCTGCTGGTCTAGAAGTAGTAGGGAGCGAGTGGGATCTGGCTGGGAACCAGACGGATGGTAATTGATGTTGAGGTTATTCTCACCATTGTTTACTAACGTTTTTCTTCCATAAAAATATTAAACCACAAACTTCGTCTCTATGAATGAACAGCTATGACAATCAAACAAATGAAACATAAAAGTGAATAACAAGATGGGCTGGAAATGCGTATATTTCATAAAGAAAGGTAATCCTTCTCCCTTCATCAGGTTACAGGGCAGAGACCCACACAATCTCCCGGACCACACCCCGTAGGGCAGGCTGTGGATGTGGCCTCGGAACTCTACGCCGGTTTATCCCCCCGTGTATCACACGGCACCTTATATCTTCACGCAGAGCCCGAGATTATACACCAAAACGTAGAAAGGCCGTATCAGTGGTGCGAGCCTTGGTTCGGGTTCCCTACAATTAGCGGCCCGGCCCAGTCAAAGGTGAATTAAAGGACCGGTTTTTCTCCTGTACCCTCATCCACGGGGAGGAAGTGTGGGGGTGAACTGAAAACCCATGCGGGAAGAGGCACCGAAAAGCCCAAGGGGCTGTGATGGAAAAAAAAAAGAGGAGGGCAACTCACATACAAGCACTTAAAGGGAATGATGGGTAGGAATAAAAAAAATAAATAAATAAAAAAAAAATTATAAACTGTGATAAAGAAGGTTGATTGAAAAGACGGAGAATTTATATGAAAAATGAGGGAAAAGGATAAAAGTTAAAAGTTAATGTGTGACAAATGCTAATCTAGATCATTTTTGTTGGAAAATGTTAAGAGAAGGAGGCAGACGATTTATTTATTGCTTCTGTACTGTTTACAAATCCTAGTTATTAACCTTTACTTTTTTTGATGTGAAATAAATCCATAATATATCAATGTTTATGTACTAAATTATTCTAGTTTGTATTTATTGTAAACTGCCTATTTATTGCGGTATAATATAGTTTATAGTATACAATAGTTTAAATATGCAATGTAGGCCACAACCAAATTTGTATACTTAATATAGTAGCATCTTAAAGTTTTTATTCCTATATGGATATTGGTAACAATCTTCCCCTAATAATTATGTCCATTGTCAGTTCTTAAGTTTCGATATTATTTAGAACGTCTCAGAAAGAATAAGTTTTGTATTATCAGAAGCATCAAACTTTACATATGATAAAATGCGCTGTATCCTTTGCATCTTTTTCCATATCACAGAGTCGTGCTCCACCAGCCTTTAATCATTTTTTCATAACAATTTTAAGTTTAATGCAATTAGAATTCCAGAAACCCAATATAAATCCACCTAAACCCATTCTATTGTGTTAAGTAATACAATGATTATCAACATAGAAACTGGAATTCAACATTTTCCTACATCTATCACGGAACTTTAATGCATGATGTTGCAATACATAATGAAGCATAAAAGATGCTGCCTAATCAAACATCATTTTTAATGTTAATAATTTTCCAGCTTTCCCCATAATGCTTAAATATCTTATCAAATTCCTCCTTCAGTCAAATAGTTAAAGAAGCTCATTTTGTATCGCTTAACACTACATAATTATTAGCTCTAAAAATAAATGAATAATGATGACATCAAATCACTGCAAGTTCAAGTTAATTTAATATATCAGTTTTGAGAGAATTTAAAACTGGTTTAATTTATTATGTAACTTTTGTGCCGCATTTTTAAACACTAGACAATGGAAAGCGTAAATATAATTGGCTATTTGACTGTTTACTGTAGTTTGTAAATCAAACATTTGTCCTATCATTTTAACAAGAGTTAACTCTTCAAAAAATGATATTAACTGATCATTATTTAATCAATGTAATAATTAATTATAAAGTCCAAATGAAAGTTATCCTTCTTTTTTTTTTTTTTTACAGATAAACACCACCGCTCACGGGCAGAGCCCTAATCAAGGGGTGTACTCGATTAACGTCCGAGCAGGATGAGCAAAGCCCAAGGAGAGAATAGCTCACATTCTCCCACCCTACCAGTTGCAAACCTGGGACCCTCGCTTGGTTTGGCGAGTGCTCTAACACTGAGCTATCGGGCGCTTTTTATATTAATAAATATGAAATACTAAAAACCATATATATATATATATATATATATATATATATATATATATATATATATATATATATATATATATATATATATATATATATATATATATATATATATATATATATATATATATATATATATATATCTACGAGAATACTTACAATAAACCTTTCATAAGTGAACATAATAAATTATTGTTAAAACTACAATAAATTTTTTTTCTTAAATTAAAAGTTCGCTGACGGGGATTTGACGTAAAGGGGAAACTTTCTTCACAAATGAGTCAGTCAATCACTTTGCTAAGGTATCAGCAATTAACAGTACTTTAAAAATGACATTCAAGCGTATAATTTACTGTTGATAAAATAGACGAAACTAAAGACGACGATTATAAATATTACAAAAAGACAAAATTAGTTTTTCAAAAATTTTACTTTTTATAATATAAGTTTTTCAATATAAATAATAATAAAATTAGGAAAAGTACACTCAATAAATGAAAAATTTATAAAATGTATTAACTAATTTATGTACATTTATTTATACAGAAAAAACTACTAATATTCCATTAGATTATTAAATATAACAAGAAAAAAAACTTGACCCAGATAATCCCCTATACAAAGGCTGCCCAAAATACCCTAATATGCAAATTAAAGAAGTCATAACGATGTACCACAATTTAAAAGATTTTACAACAAAAGTGTGATATGATTTTGTTTTTTAAAGAATAAATACCACAATATTTGATCTTTAATGTTTCTACACGAATATTGTTATAATTAATGTTTTAATACTAAAGTAGTTTGATTTTTATTACTTTAATATCAAAATGCATTGATTTTTAATGATTATATACAGCTATCTTAAGTTTCTTAATGCCTAAATAGGAAAATACTTTGGTATTATTACATGTATAATTATCCAAGCATATTATACTTTCTTAATACCAAATACGTTGTTGGCCTTAAATGCCTTTATACCAAGACATCTTGGTTTCTTGTGTGTGTTTCTTCACCGCCAAATAAGTGCCTCTCTCTCTACGCATCATAAAAAAAAACGGCTGAGTTTCTATGAGGTCTTCGTCCATTGGACTCAAGGTCGTTGTCACATTTGGGAAATTCCTTCTCCTCTCTTGCGTCTTCTTCAGATTTCATCAAGTTACGAGCGTATTTGACTGACGACGTCTCATTTGTTTTCGCGCTCCTGCAAAACAAGCGAAAAAAAAATGTTAATGGTAAAAAGAAAATTATGTGTATAAAGTAACGATTTGCCGAGTCTGAGACTCGCCAAAATTATATGTTCCTAATTTTTTTTTCCTAATTACTTACTTCCGTACATGTAAAAAATTTAACGTGCACAGAACCTACGAAGGCAATGACATGTGCAATTAACTTGACTAATCTAACAATCGTATTCTGTTACAAAAGGATGTCAAACCACTAACAAGAGCATGTATAGTTTCATAAAAGGTTTACTCATGACCCAATAAATAAAATTAATTTAAATACGAATTTTAAGAACAAATCTTGCTGAACATTTCTGATCGGAGATACAATCAAAAGATTGAATCGCTGTAATAACAATATAAGTCTAGCCAATATAAATAGTTCTTGTTTATCATTCTCATACATACGGAACTGAGGGTTAACAAGAGTGAAAAGACCTCTACGATGATTTGAATGGTCTTGCCATAAGATATTGGTCTTTATTAAAATAATAATTTCGGTTTTTGAATACTTTAACGTAGCAGACCCTTCACACAACACAAGAAACCATTGCTGCAAAATCGACTTCATCACATGGTGACTTTTTCAAACGTCTTGAAATCCAAATGAAATGTGCGTGTCTCTCAACTCAGTAATTCACACACGTACATCATAAATTAAATAAGTTGATAAACCTTTTTCTATTGCCATTAATACAGAAAAAGAAAAAAAATAATAACCTTGGTTGGAGGTTTGGTTCAAATGTATAGAGAAATGTATATTCTGTGTAATTATACTGAGAGGTTCATTTGAGATAAAAATTCACTATATTTAAAGGCGAATCCATTTTTCGGAAAATACGTAAAGAGTTTGGATAAAAATGAATTTTTACTTTCAAAAACTTCTTTTGAAGTATTATGTACTACTTTTTAAAAGCGCTATTTATTATTAGCAAAAAAAAAAAAAAAAAAAAAACTCGTTGGGTGATTATATTGACAAAAATATATATTTTTTTTTTGGCAATGTTATTGTATGAGCTTCAGCTCTTAAGTAGTTTATTCTGCAACAAAGGAACTCCAATAGTCAATCTAATTCTCCGGTATTTTTAGCGATCAAAGACCGACATTATTTTTTGAGAGGAATTAAAAAAATCACTTTTGACCAAGCAATAGTTTTATAAAGATGCAATGAATTCTATGTTTCATAATTGCTTTTTCTCAAATAATTTAAGAGTAGCCTGCAGTGTCTTTCTCTCCTTTACATCTATATAAATGACATATACATTCCACATTAACCTTTGAAAAAAATATGATACAAAATTATTGAGAAGCTGTGCATCCGATTTGAGTGAGTGAGTGAGAAGCTGTGCATCGCCGATGAGAGAGAGAGAGAGAGAGAGAGAGTAGAGAGAGAGAGAGAAGAGAGAGACGAAGAGAGAGAGAGAGAGAGAAGAGAGAAGAGAGAGAGAAGAAGAGAGAGAGAGAGATGAACGAGGAGAAGAGGAGAGAGAGAGAGAGAGAGAGAGATGTGTGGAGCTGAGGGAGAGAGAGTGAGAGAGAGAGCAGGAGAGAGAGAGAGAGAGAGAGAGAGAGAGAGAGAGAGAGAGAGAGAGAGAGAGAGAGAGAGAGAGAGAGAGAGAGAGAGAGAGGTGAGAGACGAGAGAGAGAGAGAGAGAGAGAGAGAGAGAGACTCAGGTTCGAACCTGTTAGAGTGGGAGAATGGGAATTATTCTCTCCTAAGGCTTAACTCCGTCCCACTCAGACGTAAAAGCGAGTACACCCCTCCTTGAATAGGGTTCTGCCCGTGAGCTGTGGTGCCAACTGTATAAAACAAAAAAGATGATTGTTAATTGGTTTTATTAACTGAATAGATTTAAACTATATCATTCTGATCATTCCAATAGTGGATGTAAGCTTCCTAAATTGTTTTAACAGTTATTTAAATAAAAAAATAAAAAAATTAGGAACAACCAAAGTACACAATCAAATACACAGAGCTAAAGGATATTGTATCAATGAAGGACATTCCTTGAAAAAATCATATATCATTATAGAAAATAAGATCTGCAGATCCTACGTAAAGGGATTCCACTTCAACACTTGATGATGTAGTGTGATCTATTTGAACTTTTATTCTGTTATTTGAAAAAATTTAAAAGAGAATCTAATTTTAATTCATTTCAATGTGAAAGTGTCTAAAATTACACTTCTCATTCGACGGTGAAAAGGGCTGAATCTTTATTGCAAAGCCTGAGCAAAAAAAAACTTTCCAGAGGAGCAAGAGACAAGGTTGGAGGAAAAAAATTATAGGCTTCGCAGTCCTGGGGCTCATAGTTAGAGAACAAGGAACTAAGAAAGATAAAGTGTTTAAAATAAGAAAAGAGTTCGGCGATAGAGTAAATAAGCTTGGGCGTAGGCAGAGGAGCACTTGCCTCCCCCTGCTCCCCAATAAATTTCGTATTTTTTTTAAAATTATTAGTAATGTAAATGATTAGAGAATTAAATCTAACGAGCAAAGAAACTAAAAAATGACTGCTACTACTTTCCAGTTTTTCAAAAAAAAATTGGTAACAAAAATTTGGATTTGTGTGGTGAATCTGAAGTAAGTGTGGGAAGTTTGATAGAGAAGTTTGGCTGAGTATGTAAAAGGAGGGATTGGAAAGTATATGTTGATAAGGCAAGATTATGGTGGTTAGTGAGAAGAGTCCCAGTAGAAATCATGTTGGACTGGTAAAGCAACTGAAACAAGTATCTGAGTTTAAATATTTAGGTTACATGTGAATGAAAGGGGAGCGGATGATGCTCTGTAGCAGAAAGGTTGCGAGTGGTCAGAAGATGGCTAGTGCAATTAAAATCTTCGGTGAATGCATTGAACTAAGTCTTGAGTGTGCAGAGCTGTTGCATAAGGATATGTTGCTGTCCCAGTGTTAATGTATAGTTGTCGAGTATGGTGTGGAATAATAGAATCAAGGTTGCCCTGTCTTCAAATAACCAATCTTAGGGCGTGTTAAGTGTGAGAAGAATTGATAAAATGAGTAATGCCTCCCATATTAGGAATTTTCGTGGAAGCTGAAGCTAAACAGACAAGAGGTAACTCATATGCAAAGATGGATTACAGATTTGAAATGAGTAGAAGATGGAGAGTTGAGTCATTGGAATAAGAGTAAACAGAGTTAGAAGTACATGCTTGAGAGAACGTTGAGAAAAGTAGGTAATAAAGTTGGAGAAGAGACAGAACTTCGAAGAACACAATTAACAGGAAGGAGAAGAAGGTCGCTCCATCAACGAAATGCCTGAATAGAGAGGCGATCGGAGAGAAAACTAAACACGAGTAAGCAAAGAGAAGGAAACCCAAAGGAAGCGGAGCTTAGAGAGCATTGGCATGTGCCATACACCGGTTCAAAAAGCTTTGGATAAGCTCAACGCGCCCACCCACGCAAGACTCCCCAAAGTCCCCTAAGGGCAGAAAGACCATCAAATAGTTAGATAGGAAAGGTATGGTACCAGTTGACTTCCAAGTCGAAAGCATACTGATGATTTGAAAGAAAGAGAACTGAGTCTTGAGTTTGAAGGAGGAAAAAGCAGTAAGAAGAGTTTCAAGAATTTTAATATTATTCAAGTGAGAGCAGCTATAGGGCGATAGTTTGAAGGATCGAGCGGCTACCTTTTTCAGGATTGATTGAACATATGGCGCTTCCTGCACTGAAGAAAAGTATTAAGATATTAAGACAAGAGTAAAGTTGAACATGGACAGGCGCCAGCTCAGAAGCACACTCCCTCAAAACACGGGGAGAAATGCCATCCCGGCGCCCATTAGCCTTCCTGGCGTTCATGAGATCTTCAGGATCTCTACACACGATCATTGT
The DNA here is from genome assembly GCA_015478945.1 of Trachelipus rathkii. Classification (NCBI taxonomy): domain Eukaryota; kingdom Metazoa; phylum Arthropoda; class Malacostraca; order Isopoda; family Trachelipodidae; genus Trachelipus; species Trachelipus rathkii. The sequence goes on from JABUQX010075859.1 coordinate 30,515, forward strand.
GGATCACAGGTAAAGACATGGGAAGCCTGAGGGGAGAAGGAGGGATGCCAGAACGTATGGGTAGAATTGAAGATGAAAAAGGAGTGATAGAGATTGGTCTTTCAGGAAGGAGAGTTAGCAACAGAACCGTCAGAGCGAATAAGGGAAGGCAAGGGAGATTTACAAAAGTTGTTAAAGATGTTTTTGGCGAGAGGCCAGAAAGTTTTTATCATCAAGATAACCAAGCGGTTGGCGCACTTTTCTTTATGGAAATAGTGCCCTAGCATGTAGAGACTGTTTTTCGGCGAAAGGCCAGAATTTTTTATCAGCAGGATAACCAAGCAGGTTGGCGCACTTTCTTTTAGTGAAAGTGCGCTTAGCATGTCCAGATGTTTTTGGCGAAAGGCCAGAAATTTTTATCAGCAGGATAACCAAGCAGGTTGGCGAACTTTCTTTTAGTGAAAATGCGCTTAGCATGTCAATAGTATACCTGCAACGATTCCGAGCAGAATGAAAATTAGTAAGAGCCATAGAAGAATCGAGAGTTTTTCCATGCCCGATACGCAATGTCCCTCTCCTGAATGGCGCGAGAACAAGTTCCATCGAACCATGGATTTTGGGGAGAAAAAGATGTTGGGTGCTCAACTAAAACAGGAAAAGATTTTGACGTTCAAAAAAAACTTTGTAAAAGAAGTATAAGAAAGCGTTTCCCTTTAGTTTAAAGGATTAAATAAAAAACTGAACTTTGTAGTGAATGATCTGAAATAAATATGTCCCAGAAACACGTAATAGAATATGATACAGGAATTATGAGAGAGAGAGAGAGAGAGAGAGAGAGAGAGAGAGAGAGAGAGAGAGAGAGAGAGAGAGAGAGAGAGAGAGAGAGAGAGAGAGAGATATGAGTGTTTTATTATGAAGAGAGGAGAGAGAGAGAGAGTGAAAGAGAGAGAGAAGAGAGAGAGAGAGAGAGAGAGAGAGAGAGAGAATTATGATTGCTTTATTATTGTTAAATGTTTTTTTAGGGGGTCGCTATATGGGTGGTTCCAATGTTTTTTTTCAGTTCATTTTGTTTGTATCGTTTCCATCATTAATTGTGACTACTGTTTGTGTTGTTATGGTATTCTGCTTATTCTCCTAAGAAAACTGGACACTGATTCCTGTCCAGGTATTAAGTTATATGATTTTATCTTTTTGCTTTTTCTTATTACTACTTTCTGTGTTAAGATGTTTTTTTAGGTTCTTTTTGGTAACTAACTATGTATTCATTTCATTCCTTTACTTATAGGTATCTATGTTTATGTTTATTATATTTTATGTTCATATTTTTTTAATCACTTAATTGAAGGTTGGGTTTTTTTGTTTCTCTATTTTGCAGTTTTATTTTGTGGCTGGATTTTTAAGTCAAGAAGAGAAAACCATCCTGCAGTTGGATTACTTATATACCCGGGTGATAAATTTATTAGATTTCATATCTATTTCAGAAAGATAGTATATAAAAATATTTGTAGATAATTTTGCAATTGTTATGAATATTTATAAGATCATTTCATTAATCAGAAAGTTTAAAACATTAAATTATAAAAAGAATAAAGAAATAAATGTTAAAGAGAATAAAATATAAATAAAATAGAAAACAAAGAAAAATAAAGAATATAAAAGATATTAATACTTTATGTACATAATAAAGAACAATGTATAAAAAGTAAATCAACAGAGAAGATAAGTAAAAAATTGACAAACAAAAAATGATGACATCTGAACTTTAAATAAAGAAGAAAAAATGAAAAAGAAAGAATTTTTGAATGTTTCTATTATTATTTTACTTTAAACACCGGGTATCATCAAGAAGATTTTGAATATCAAAGAAAAAAAAAAGGTGCACCTTAAAATTAAAGGCTCGAAGTGAGGAATTTCCGATTGAAATTGTGGGATATATTTTGGATTGATAATCATTTAATATTTGTAAAGGTTGTACTTGTATGTTTGATGGACAATTACTTGATTTTTTTTATTTCGGTTTTGTACTTTGCGTATATAATTTACCGAGTATAATTGTTTTTTTTTTTGTATTGATTAAAAAAAAAAAAACTACCTTTTAACGTGCTTTATCCCCTATGCAGGGGGTAACACGGGGGGACCACAGGAAATCGAACTTAAGGATGCCACCAACGTGCACCAACGGTGTTCGCAGTCGACGTTTTAATTCTTGCCCCCAGGTAGATAAAACTCAATGCTACGCGGAGATAATATTGTCTTATTTATCGGTATATTTGTTTATTCCCTTACTTTACATATATGCTTTCATTTGATCGTTATTTGTTTGCTTAAGAATTTGAGTGGTGTAAACATTTTTTAGAATTCCTAGCATCTTTGTTTTATTTGGTATGTTTATATTGTTTTTCTGGTTAATTGTGTTTATTTGCTTCTTACAAGCCGGTTCTTGCTTCAGCTGTATATTATTTTTGTTGTCTTCCGTTTTCTGTTTACAGTGTTTTTCTTCCCGCACTGTTTTAATTTATTTGTTTCAAGTAATAAACTTATACTTGTGTGATTATTATTTTTTTTGTTTACTCCTTCGCTTCCCAGCTAGACACCCCACGAAAACCTAACCAAATTGTAGCCTAGATTTAAACAAATCCACTACAGGGATATGATATATATCCATGGCTATTTAATTTATATATGGATGGGGTGGCAGGTGAGGGTGATACTGATGGTGAATGGTAGAGACTAAAAGAGTGGAGGATGAATGGTACGTAGATAATTTGTTTTTGTGTGGTGAATCCGAGGAGAGTTTGAAAAGATCGACAACAGTGGTTTGGCAGTGTGTGTAAAAAGAGGGGTTTTAAAGTAAATGTAGATAAAAGCAAAATGATGGTGGTAGTTAAAGAATCCGTGGAGTGAAATTATGGTGGATGGTAGACAACAGGAACAAGTATTGGTTTAAATATTAGGCTATATTTGGATGAAAAGAGAACGAATGATTCAGTGTGATGTAAGAAAGTTATGAGTGGTAGGAATTGAGTGCACTAGGGTTCTGCAAGAGGGAATGTTGTTACCGTTATCAATGTATAATAGTGAAACTATCATGTGGAATAAGAGTGCAGATCTAAGGTGTAGTCTGTCCAGATGCATAATTATAGGGATGTTAGGTATGAGAAAAATAGATCAAATAGAGAATTATCGTATTAGAAAGTTGTGTGGTGTGAAGAATTGAGTAAATGAATGAGTATAAGGTGGTTTTTTCATTTGGAAAGGATGTATGGCAGTCGAGTGGCTAAGCGGTTGTATAGTGGTATGTTAGAAAGCAACCAGCTGGAAGACATAAGAAAAAATTGAGATAGTAAAAAGAGTATCTGAATGAAAGGAATGTGATTTAGCACAAGTGAGAAGAATGGTGCATAATAGGAGTGAATGGCGGGATTTTGTGAGGGGGCATGGTTGTGGCCAGGCCCAGGGGATGAATCCTGACATTGATGAGATACCACAGAGGTGGCCAGGCCCAGGGGATGAATCCTGACATTGATGAGATACCACAGAGGTGGTCTGTCGCGATATGTGATGCCCTTAAGGGATCCCACTTAAGGGAATGAGGAGAGGGTATGGGGGGAGGGGGTTGGTTCCTTTGACTTGTGTCATGTTCTACTTAACAGTTTCCGATGTATATTGGCGCACCGAACCCCTAATCTGCGGGGAACCGTTAAGACTGATGATGAAGTGGAAGCCATAAAAATAGCTTCACTCGGTGATGTTATCTATGACGACTAAAGTTCTACGGAATCCATTTTGTTTTCTTCAACATACAATACCAGATCATCAGTGTACAGTGAGAACTTAAGTTTCTGAGATGCTGTTGGCAACATCGTTAAATCCAATGGAAAACATGATAATGACCATTCCCCTAGATGATAATCTGACGCTAGCCTAACAACTTATCTTTCTCTCCCTATAAAAATCGATACTCATTTTATATACTATGCATAAAAAGTTGTGACAACTTCATGAAAAAGAGGGAATCATTCAATAAATTTAATTAAAAGTGACTGCCCTAAGTTCCCTTAAACACTGAAAAACATTAATAATAATAATAATTAATTTTGAGTGCATGTACAGGAGTCGTCACAGCACAGTGGAGCCGCGATTCTGGGTTGGGTGGGATAAAACCCCAGGGACAACTTCTAGACAAAGCAGAAGAGACAGGCCACTGAAACTGTTTATAATCTTAAATAACAAGTTCAAGTCTTGTAAGAATCTGAAAAACGAGGGATCGAAAAGATGCAAAGAAGGCGGTGGGCATAGAGAAAGGTATGTAATGTAGGGAATAATTTACTTCTATATGCCCCAAAGTCTAATAAAGCATTACATCCCACCAGGTTGTGGTGAACTGACAGAGGAGTGTGTGAGTGGCAAAGAGAAGTCAGGGGTTCTCCTGTGACATATGGCCAATATAAGTTGGATCTGTAAGATCAATCTTCAAACACTCAACAATCAGTCACCTCCTAGCGTTGGAATAGGAGGCATGGTAAAGACCATTCCTTCACAAGGGATTTCACCATAAGGAGTTTAGCACTCTGAATATTTTCCAACAATATTACCAGCAGGAAATAAATCCTCTTTTGAGGGAGTGTAGTAGGCGGTCGTGGGAAGTAGGCCCTTATTATTATTATTATTATTTAATCACCTATATTATTTTGGGGCTCAAAGGAAACAACATTGTGTTGCAATTAGCAGCCCCCTTTCAGAAATTGTAATTGCATTAAATTTTATGGTAATTATCATCACAATATAATTAAAATTGTAAGTTAAAATTTTATGTAACTTCGAATTGGTTATTTCGAATAAATTGTTTTGAATTTTGAATTTGAATTAATTATTAACAATGGAGTATTAATTATTATATTATTATTATTAATTAATTATTATTATTAATTTAACGTCCTCAGCACTCTTCTAGGTCAACATCTTTACAGATCTCTTCTACTACTATCTCCCAATGTGTGGGCGAGAAGAGAATTGCCGCACAACGTATGTTCCTGCCGTGTCGTAGAAGGAACTAGAGACGGTGATAATTGGGTGGCTGCCACTACCAATTATCTTTTGCCAGAAGAGATAATGAAATGCTGCGGAGGTCGGATCGACGTAAACGACCTCTATCTTTCGCGAAATTGTATGAATCGTCAGGGTACATATAATGTCAGATGGAAATAAATGTTGAGGAAAGAGGAGAGAGGTGATGGATGTATCGCCATCAGGCAAATTTGATTTGACGCTGTGACTGAAACAAATGCAAGGAAAACGTAGACAAGTGGTGTGGGGGTGAAATGTGTGTGCTGGTGTGGATAAGGAATGAAGAGGGGGAGGGAAGGAAGTTGCAAATTTGAATGAGCTGACTTGTGGTAAAGAGTCTGGTAGACTTTGTGCGTGTATACTAGAATTTCTATGGTAAACTTTGTTTTGAAAAGGTCAGGGGTTATGTGTGGTTGTGACGTATAGTCCATCCTGGGGGATATGTTGAAAGGAGGTAAACAATTTCAGGGATATATCTGAAGGATGTTATTGGATGGGGTGAGTAGGAGCTTCAGGTTGATTGCTGTTGTGAGGAACTAATGGTTGGAAAGTGATCAGATAGAAAGGGAATGGTAATACAGTGGTTTTTGGGTGCTCGGGAGAAATTGAGAATGGTGGAAGGTGATCGATTTCTGTTTGGAGGAGAAAGGTATGTGTGCTACGTAATATATTAGCTTTTAATGTAAACACAAGAGTAATCCCATAAAGTACAGCTAGAGTTGGGTCGTAGGTAGAGATGTCTCGAAGTGAAAAGTCATGATGATTTTGTGCTTGGTGAATGATTAGAAGTACGTGTTGGATGTTAAATCAGTGAGGGATTATGAATGGAATTATCGATCATTATATTGTTGTTTCTATTAAAAATAAGTAGGGAAGCTTGGGATGGAAGAGGAGATAAACGGAGGAAGGTAGAATTAAGAAGTGAGAAGTTAAGTGAACAAGTAATAAAGGTATATCTAAGAGTGCTGGCAAGTAAATCAGTTGAATGTGAACAGTTGAAACTGGGGAACAGATCTGGGAAGCCAGATGAATGAAGCAAATTGTTAGCAGTGGCAAAAGTATGTGGCATTGCTAACGTGGAAGTAAGATGTTAAGTGAGCGGTGAATGAAGAGGTGATGCAAACCGTTAAAAGTAAAAATGAAGCGTGGTTGAATGCACTAAAAAGCCAATGATGAAGGTTTATTAAAAAGAAATATGTTTGGAATTAATAAGAGGAAAAAAAGAAATATAAAAAGGTGCATACGTAGGAGAAAAAAAGAGGTAAATGAAACAGTTTTGGAAGGGGGGAATAAATGGGGACTTACAAAGGAATACATAGGAAGCTCTTCTGAAGGAAGCGCGAAAGGTTATGATGAGAAAAGGGGAACCTGTTCAGAATAATGAATAGGGATGGTGCCTTTGTAACTGATTGAACTGGATGTGAGGGGAGTGTGGAAAGAACTCTTCGAAAATCTGTATATTAGAACATAAGAAATATAGGGGACAGTAAGAAGCCACATGGACTATGGAGACTGGTCCCATCAAACCCACTAACGCAAACATGCCTCTCATGCAATCCACAAAGCACCCTAGGGTTTGTCAAATTCATTATAACTAAAATCCAACCAATTTGGCTTAGTCAAAAAAAAATGATATATGATGCAAACTCCATGAACCTTAATAACTTAAGTTATGGTCATACATGCAGTATGAGAAAATATACTACTGTACACTAAAAAAACCAGCCAATTTGGCTTCGGCCTAATATACTATATGATACCCAAACCATCCATCATACCTATCCAAGCCCTTTTCTTAAATGTTCGCAATCGATGTCACAACTCAACAACTTCCTGTGGCAAACAAATTCCAAAATTTAACAACCCTATTGCTGAATTAATGTGTTTCCTTATATCAAGATGGCATGCTTCTTTCTAATTTTCTTGTTATGCCTGGTCTCCGTCGTGCTCTACATATGAAGAACTTTCTTGGTTCTCTGTAATTCCATAGATGTAAAATGTTTGTAGACTTGTATCATGTCCCCTCTGAGAAATCGTCCTTCTTCTAGAAAACATTCCTAACTCCTTTCACTGAGTCCTAAATGGTTACCCTCAAGACCCGAATCATCCTTGTTGCCTCTACGTTGCACTCTCTCTATGAACTCTCTAAGTCTTTCTTTAAAATAGGCCCCAAACTTGTGCACGAATACCATTATAATTGGCTACGCAATGCTATTATATAGTTTTTACTTATTCTTCCTTGCTGTAAACACATTGCGATTTTTATTCTGCCCAGCTCTTTATTAGCTTTAATTCTTGCTTTCAAACACTGGGATTAGCTTAACTTTCAAATTACTGCTAATAATCACACCTAAATCTTTTTCTTGTCCACAGACTCAAGCAATCCCCCTTCATATCGTAGTTAAAACTTTGAGAAACCTAAGGTGAAGAACCCTTACACTTTATTTACTATTAAAGATTCATTTGCCACTTTATCTGCCCAGCCAAGAAATTTATCAAGATCATTTGAATCTTTATGCATCCTCACTATTCCTAACTGAGTAGCCACTTTGGTATCATCGCAAACTTAGAAACCTTGCATTTAATCTCCCTGGTCTAAATATTTATATATTTGAGAAACAATAGTGGCCCAGCACTGATCCCTGTGGGACACCACTCTTCACTATTTCCCATGATGACTTATTGCCCTTTAGTTGAGCACACTGTTTTCTATTCCACAGACCACTCTTTAATCCAACCATGTCCACTCCACCTATACACATTGCAAAATCTTCTTCATCAGCCTTATGTGGGGAAACCTATCAAGCCTTTGCTAAAAGTCCCTAAATAATATTAAATCACTTGGATCTCCTCGGTCTACAATGCAGTCCAGTAATGATTCCATAAATTCTAAAAAGGTTTGTCTGACATGTAACTACCCTTTCTGAAACCGCGCTGGGAGTCATCAATACTGTTATCTTCTAATATTTCTCTATAATTTTCTTCACTAACTTTTCCAGAACCTTTACAACGCAGAGATGTAAGCTAACTGGCCTATAACTTTCCCAAATCTTCCTTACTACCTTTCTATAAATATGGCACACAATATGCCGTTTTCCAGTTCATCTGCGTACCGTCACCAAATGTATTGACGCCTAAAAATCAAATACAGTGCCTTTGCAATGCGGCAGCTACCCTCTTTCAAAATTCTCCCATGTATACCATCAAGGGCCTGCAATTATCAATATTGGATCAATATGGTCTAGTAAACGTTTAATATCCTTTTACGTCAATTCAAATTCTGTAAATACTTATGCAGTAAGGAGAGGTGATAGTGAAATGTGTGTGGGTTTGGTGGTGCAAGAAGGAATAGGTATTTGGGATGAGGTCATTAGCAAGAGGAGTAATGGGTAGAGTGAAGAAAGTTGAAGAATGATAATAAATCAGGTATAAGATGAAATTACTGGTGAAAATGATCAAGAACGAAAGCGAGATGGTGATTGATTGAATTTGGAAGTTGAGTAATAAAGCGTTTATGGAGGGTATAGTTCGAAGGATTGAGGAGAGTAATAAGAGTACCCTACCGTTTAATAGAAGGGTAAGGAAGGTAAGGGGACAGCTATAGGAATATAGGGGAAATAGTTATATTAGTGTTGTGGGGAAGATAACATAATGCAGGTATTTTTAGTCGAAGCCAGTGCGTCAAGTGACTGATTGGTGAAGACAAGGTGCATTTAGAGTGGTTAGAGAGTGTGGATCCAATCTTTACATGAAACAAAATGGGAAATGAAGGGAGAAGAAAGAATAAATTGTATTTAGGTTTTAATGGATTTGCAACAGGCGTATGATAGGGTTAAAGGAAAGCTCTATGGCAGATGTGTTCAGTAATATATTGTGCTGGTGGTAGGGCTTCTGAATGGAATCAAAAGTATGTATGAAACAATAGTGAGGCGTGTGTAGAATAAATGGTGTCAAAGTGATTGTTTAATATTTAATAGCGAGTGAGGAAGGGATGTGTTCTGTCTCCTTGGTTATATCAATTGTGTATAATGGATGGGGTTTTGAAAGAACATTAGAGATGGGGGTAGCAAGAAATGGGTTAGAATGATGGAGATGAGTGGAGGTGAGTGGACGGTGCCCTACTTATTATATGCGGATGATTTGGTTCGTGTGTTGAATCTGAAGAGTTTGAAAGAGAGGATTGGTAAGAGATTTGGCAGGGTGTGTAAAGGAGGGGTTTGAAAGTAAAACGTAGATAAGAGTAAGGTTATGTTGTGAGTGAGGACAGTCCCTCGGTGTGAAGTTATTTAGATGGTAGAGCAGCTGGAAGCAAGTGTCTGAGTATTAAATATTTAGCGAAATTTAGTTTTTGTGAAAAAAAAGGGGTTAAAACTACAAAACAGGCAAATGGAAGAATGGTTTGGTCATGTGGAAATGGATGAATGATAGTCGGTTGTTAAAGCGGATGTATAGTGACGAGTGTGTTTGGGAACCGACCGGCTGGGAGACCAAGAAAAAGGTGGATTGAGTCAGTAAACCCGGGGGAATGTCTGAAAGGAGAGAAATGTGAGTTGGCAAGAGGCGAGAATAAAGGTGCATAAAATAATAGGAGAGAATGGCGGTATGATATAATTGTGGCCCACCTGGCCAGGAGAACCCTTTCATTGACGATTTAAGCCAATAGTGGGGGTCCGTCCTTGTCCCGGTGAAGTGTCTAAGGGGTGCGATTTTACCTGAATTGCGACGATCTCTTACTAATTAATGGTACAAGGGCCGGTAAGGCTGGGCTTTCTTTACAACTTTTTTCACATATTCTTCTACTGCTTTTCTTTTCCGGAAGCTTTCACGCACCTTACTCCCAGTCCTTGGGGAAGGAAGGTCGAAGATGAAGAAGAAGGAGAGAAATATATATATACTATATATAGTATACATATATATATAATAGTATATATATGTATATATTAATATAGTATATATTATTTTATATATATATATATTATATATATATATAATATATAATATATAATATATAATATATATATAGTATATACGGTATATATATATATTCTTCTTTCTTTCTTTTAGTCTAACCTATTTTTCCCAGAATGGGAGTAAGGTGCGTACCACGCATCGGAAAAGAAAAAGCGAGTAGGAGAGTATGACAATGTCGAAAAGAAAGCCCATGCCTTACCGCCCCCTCTGTACCATGTAATTAGTGAAAACTCGTCACATAGCAGAAAAATCCACCCTAGAGCTTCATGGGACCGCGAACGACCCTGCTCAACAATGTAAATCGTCAATGTAAGGGTTCATCCCTTGGCCCAGGTGGCCAACACCAATGCCCCCCATACAAAACCCCGCCAATTCCTCTCCTATCATGCACCTTTATTCTCGCCTCTGCCACTCACTATTTTCCTCCCTCGACATTCGTTCACGAGACTCAATCCAACTTTCTCTTCGGTCTCCCCAGGCCGGTCGGTTCCCAACACACTCTCCACTATACCTCCGCTTAAGCCAACCGACCTAAATCATTCATCCTTTCCACAAATGACCAACCATCTCACTGCTTTTTCATTTTTCTCTCATTTACCCCCTTTCTTCCCACCACCACACATCTAATCTAAAGTTCAATGTGTTCAGGAAGAACAATCTAGGGGCATGCTAGGTGTGAGAAGAATAATAAATGAGGAATGACTTATCTGAACCAAGTTGTGTGTGTGAGAAGGGGTAAATGAAGAATAAATGAAAGTAGTTGAGAAATGGTATTTGGTCATGTGGAAGGGATGAATGATTGTCGGTTGGTTAGCGGATGTATCGTGAGAGTGTGTTGGGGAACCGACCGGCCTGGGAGACGAGAAAAGTGGATTGAATTTTGTGAACGAATGTCTGAAGGAGAGAAAATGTGAGTTTGGGCAGAGGCGAGAATAAAGGTGCATGATAAGGAGAGAATGGCGGGGTTTTTCTATGGGGCAATGGTGTGGCCCACCTGGGGCCAAGGATGAACCCTACTATTGACGATTTACCATCGTGAGGGTCCGTCGCGGTCCCATGAAGCTCTCACATTCTTTTTTCTGTCTGTGACGAGTATTCACTAATTAATGGTCAGAGGGGGCGGTAAGGCTGGGCTTCTTTTCGACATTTGTCATACTCTTCTATCGCTTTTCTTTTCCGATGCTTGTAGCGCTCCTTACTCCAAATCTTGGTTGAAGAGAAGGTATGATAAAGAAAGAAAGAAGAATATGATAATATATATACCGTATTATATAGTTATATATATATTACTATATATGTATAATATATAATATATATATATATATATATGTTATATATTATATATATATGATATTACTTATAATATATAATTATATATAATATATATATATATATATATATACTTCTCTCTTCTTTCTTCCATCTCCACCTTCTTTCTCCAGACTGGGAGTAAGGTGCGTGACAAGCATCTGAAAAGAAAAGCCGTAGAAGAATATGACACAAGTCGTAAAGAAGCCCAGCCTTACCCGCCCCCCCTCTGTACCAATAATTAGTAAAGAACTCGTCGCAATCAGAAAATCCACCCTAGAACTTCACCACGGGACACGGACGGACCCCACTATGGTAACATCGTCACATGAAAGGGTTTATCCCATTGCCCAGGTGGGCCACAACCGCCATACCCGCTCACAAAAACCCGCCATTCTCTCCTATTATTATTTATGCACCTTTTTCTCGCCTCTGCCAAACTCACATTTCTCTCCTTCAGCAACTCGTTTACTGACTCAATCCACTTTATTCTTCGTTCCCTCAGCCAGTGTCTTTCCAGCAAACTGACATTTACTATCCCTTAACAATCCGACATCCATTCATTCCTTCACAATGACCAAACCATCTCAACATACTTTCATTTGATCTCTCTCAATTACCCTTTCTCTTCAACACCACATAAAATTCCTAAATATTATAAACTCAGACAAACTTGCTCCAGCTTGCCTCACCATCTAACATAACTTCACACACCGAGGACTGTTCCTCACATACACAACCATAACCTTACTGCTTATCTACGTTTAACTTTCTAAACCTCCTTTCCTTTTTACATCACTCTCTGCAATCTCTTCTACAATCCCTCAACTCTTCAGATTCACCACACACCAACTCAAATCATCCGCATATAATAAGTAGGGCACCGTCCCACTCACCTCCATCTCCACCACATTCTAACACCAATTTTCTCTGCCTACCTTACCCATCTCTAATTCTTTGTCATAACCGCATCCATATTAACAAACTTGAATAATCCAAGGAGACTTAACACGTCCCTTGCCTTTCACGTCTGCGTATTAATATAATCCAATCACTTCTGATCTACCATATTTTCTTTTACAGACTTACTTTCTTTTCACTACCGTCATATATATTTTTTTGTATTCCATTCAGAAGCCTACCAACCCACAAGCAACATATAATTAACTAATTACCTGCCAATATGAGCTTCCTATTATCCATCAAACGCCTGAATCCAAATCCATAAAACCTAAATACAATTTATTCTCTTCTCCTCATTTTCTCACATCACATTGTTTCAATTAAACGATTTGATCCATAACATCCTCTTACCACTCCCTAAATGCACCTTGTTCTTCACACTCAGTCATTTCACTCGACGCACTCTTTTCGACTAAATACCTCATATACTTCCGCCACAAACCCCTTTATTAAGGAATTCTTTATTAATCCTATATTGTCCTTTATAAGTTGCACGTGCATATTAAAGGTTCTTTTATTGATTTTTACTCTCCCTTCTCTTATTCCCCGGTTAATCTGATACCTTTTCTCCCATAAACGCTTTAATTAACTTTCATTTCGTCTCAAATTTTCATTAGTCAATGCTTACCATCTGGGCTGTTTCGTTTTCTTTGTAATTTCATTTTCACACAGTTATATTCCCAATGCTATACTGCAGGGATGTTATTCAGGTCTCAGACTTTTTTCTCTTTTACTCTACCGCATTATTGCCTTCCTCCTTGCTAATGACTTCATCCCCCAAAACCTAATTTCCTTCTTGCACTCTTTTTCAATTATTTCTCTCACACCATCTTATTTCACTCGGGCTCACTTCTTCTACTGGGGGTTTAAAATAAAGGTAAATTTTTTTTTTAAAACCCATTTGAATATTTTTTTTTTTTTTGAAATGTTGACGTATTATGATATATATCGTTATATCTTAGATGCCAGTATTGATCCTAAGTAAAAGTGCATAGGCCCTGATGGTATTTATCATGTGTATGTTTTTAAGAATTTTGTGAAAGAGGGTAGTGCCAGCATTGCAAAGGCAACTGTATTTGATTTTTTAAGCGAACAGGCATATTTTTGTGAGTACAGATGAACTACTCGTTTTCTGTTGTGTCTTTTATTTTTCAGAAGGTAGTAAGGAAAGAATTGACTCCAAATGAACAACAGTCTAGTATCTTGGTTTTGTTAGGATTGTATTGTCGTGAAGATGTTACTGTAAAGGTCATCTAGAGTATATTTAGAAGATAAAAGGTTGTGGTTATTTACTTTTCCCTTATGTCTTGCGGTTTTCAGAACAGGGTGGCATGTCAGATCAATACCTTATGATATTTTTATGAATACATTTTACTGATTTGCATGACCGGAGGAGATCCAGTTGATCTTATATATTTACATCTTATATAAGCTTTTGATAAGGTTCCCACATAAGGCTGATGAAGAAGATATTGCAATGTGGTATAGGGTGAAGTGGTACATGGTTGGATTAAAGAGTGGTTGGGAATAGAAAACAGTGTTACAACTAAATGGCAATAAGTCACATGGGAATAGTGAAGAGTGGTGTTCCCACAGGGGTTCAGTGCTGGGGCACTATTGTTTCTTCACATATATATACTTTTAAGTGATTTAACCGTGATGAAGAATTAAGAGATGGCGAAGGGTTTCTAAGTTGTGCGATGATACGCGGAAAGTGGTCACCTCAAGTTTAGGAATAGGAAGGTGCATAAAGATCAAAGTGATCTTGATAACTTCTTAGGTGTTGACAGATAAGTGGCAATGAATTTTAATAGTAATGAAAGTGTAAGGTTCTTCTATTCTATGGTTGTCTCAAATTTTTTAGACTAACGATATGAATGGGATTTTTGCTTGAGTCTGTGTGACAGGATTAAAACGATTTAGGTGTGATTGATGAAGCAGTAATTGTAAAGTAGCTAATTCAGTGTTTGTACAATAATAAGAGCTTAATAAGATCCTGGGTTCTATAAGTAAATCGCAATGTGTTTACAAGAGCTAAGGAGTAATGAAGTTATCTTATATAATTTAGCTATGCTAGGCGCATAATTATTGATGTTATTCACAGGTTTTGGTGCTCCCTTTATTTAAAGCAAAGACTTTAGTATTTTCTTTATGAGTGTTATGCTTATTATCAGAGCAACAAAGGATGATTTTTTCGTGTGGGTTGAGGTAAGGATGCTTATTGACAGGGGAGGCTGAAAGCGAGTTAGGAATGTTTCTGTAAGCAAAGGCGATTTCTCAGTAAGGGACATGATACAAGTCATACAGAAATTTTACACTCTATTGGTAATACAGAGACCATAACAATTCTTCATATAAGAGCACCTGGACGGGAGCCAGGGGCATAACAAAGAAAATTTAAGAGAAAGCATGCCATTCCCTTGATATAAGAAACAGCATTGTTTCAGCATAGGGTTGTTAAATTTTGGAATGTTTGCCACAGGAGGTTGTTGAGTTGACTCGATTGCAACATTTATGAAGGGTTAGATAGTTATATGGATGGGTTGGTATCATATAGTAATATAGTAGACGAAGGCAAATTGGCTGGTTTTTAGTTACAGTAGTTATTAAATGTATAGTCTACCTGCTGGTATGCCATAACTTGAGTTATTAAGGCATGTGGGATGGTTTGGGCAATCATATATCATATTTCTTTGACTAAGCCAAATTGGTGGATTTTAGTACAGGAATTTTGACAAGCCCCTAGGGTGCTTTGTGGATTTGCATGAAGAGCATGTTTGTTAGTGGCGTTGACTGGGACAGTGCTCCATGCAGGTCCGATGGTGGCTTCTTATCTTACTGGTCCCCTATATTTCTTAATGTTCTACATATACAGGATTTTCGAAAGTTCTTTCCACAATCCCCTCAACATCCATTCATCAGTTACAAAGCACATCCCTATTCATTACTCAAATCCCGCTGCTTATTCTCATTCTTAACTTTCGCGCTTCCTTCCAGAAGAGCTTTCCTAAACCTCTTGTAAGTCCCATTTATCCTCCTTCCAAACTGGTTCATTTACCTCTTTTCTCCTACGTATGCAACCTTTTAGTATTTCTTTTTTTTCCTCCTTATATAATTCCAAACATATTCTTTTTGAAACTTCATCATTGGGCTTTTAGTGCATTCAACCAACGCATTTTTTTACTTTTACGTTCTGCATCACCTCTTATCCACGCTCACTTAACCATTCTACTTCCCTGACTTTAGCACAGCCCAATACTTCTTTTTGCACTGCTAACCAATGATGTCCTTCTCTGCTCAGATCTGTTCAGTTTCAGCTTGTTCACATTCAGTATATTTTCTTGCCAGCACTCTTAAATACTATCCTTATTACCTTGTTCCTTAACTTTTCACACTCTTAATTCTACCTTCCTTCCGTATCATCTTCCTCTCCATCCAAGCTTCCACTAACTTAATTTTACATAGAACACAGCATAATGATCCGATAATTCCATTCATTATCCCCTCACTGATTTAACATCACACACATACTTCAAATCTTACCAACAAAATCAAATCATACTTTTCACTTCGATACCATCTTACCTACACCAACTCTAGTTACTTTATAGTTTAAACTCTTGTGTTTAAAGAGTGATTACGTACACCCATACTTTTCCTCAAGATCTCAGGATAATAACAAGACTACCTTTCCTCCACACCCAACCACCTGTTATCCATCCCTTTTTTGATCACTATCCAACCATTTAGGTCCCACAACACAATCAATCTGAAGCTAACCTACTCACCCCATCCAAACATCACGAAGATTATTCCTGAAATTGTACTCTCTTCAACAATATCCCCCAGATGGACTATACGTCAAACCACACATACCTGACTCTTTTCAACCGAAATTTACCATTAGAATCCTAGTTACTTCAGCGACGCACAAAGTCCTACCATAGCTCTTTACCAACAAGTCACTCATCACAAATGCAACCTCCTCCATCTCCCCCTCTCATTCTTTTCCCACCAGCAACACACATTTCCACCCCACCACTCACTTCAACCGTTTCCTTTCAGTCTTTGTTTCAGTCACAGCGATAAATAATTTTCCCTTTCTAAATAATCCATCACCTCTCTCCTCTTTCCTCAACATTTCGTATTCCTCTTGACATTTTATGTACCCATCACGATTCTACAATTTCGCCGAAGATAGAAGGTCGCTTACGTCGATCACGACCTCCGAGCATATGCAATATTTCTTCAAAAAATAAGTGGTAGTGGAGTGGGCAGCCAACCCAATTATCACACGTCTCTTTCAGTCTCCTTCTACGACAACGCAGGATCATACGATGTTGGGCCAATTCTTTCTCCCACACATTGGGATATAAGTAGTAAAGAGATGTCTGTAAGATGTTGCCTAAAGGATAAGTGAGCACGTTATAATATTAATATAATAATATAATACATAAATAATAAAATGATGATAAAATATTCAAATTCAAAAATTCACAACTTGTTGTGCGAAATGTATATTTATATTTATAGTTACATAATAAATTTTAACTTACAATTTTTAATATATGTAAATATATTACATAAATTAATGCAAAATACAATTTCTGAAAGGGCGCTGCTAATTGCATACCCCAATGTTGTTATTTTTTTTTTTTTTTTTCCTTTGAGCCCAAAATAATATAGGTGATTAAATAATAATAATAAGTAATAAGGGCCTACTTCCCACGACCGCCTACTACACTCCCTCAAAAGAGGATTTATTTCCTGCTGGTAATATTGTTGGAAAATATTCAGAGTGCTAAACTCCTTATGGTGAAATCCCTTGTGAAGGAATGGTCTTTACCATGCCTCCTATTCCAACGCTAGGAGGTGACTGATTGTTGAGTGTTTGAAGATTGATCTTACAGATCCAACTTATATTGGCCATATGTCACAGGAGAACCCCTGACTTCTCTTTGCCACTCACACACTCCTCTGTCAGTTCACCACAACCTGGTGGGATGTAATGCTTTATTAGACTTTGGGGCATATAGAAGTAAATTATTCCCTACATTACATACCTTTCTCTATGCCCACCGCCTTCTTTGCATCTTTTCCGATCCCTCGTTTTTCAGATCTGGTGTTCTCTTTGCCTTCTTACAAGCCTTGAACTTGTTATTCAAGATTAAAAACAGTTTCAGTGGCCTGTCTCTTCTGCTTTGTCTAGAAGTTGTCCCTGGGGTTTTATCCCAACCCAGAATCGCGGCTCCACTGTGCTGTGACGACTCCTGTACATGCACTCAAAATTAATTATTATTATTATTAATGTTTTTCAGTGTTTAAGGGAACTTAGGGCAGTCACTTTTAATTAAATTTATTGAATGATTCCCTCTTTTTCATGAAGTTGTCACAACTTTTTATGCATTGTATATAAAATGAGTTTCGATTTTTATAGGGAGAGAAAGATAAGTTGTTAGGCTAGCGTCAGATTATCATCTAGGGGAATGGTCATTATCATGTTTTCCATTGGATTTAACGATGTTGCCAACAGCATCTCAGAAACTTAAGTTCTCACTGTACACTGATGATCTGGTATTGTATGTTGAAGAAAACAAAATGGATTCCGTAGAACTTTAGTCGTCATAGATAACATCACCGAGTGAAGCTATTTTTATGGCTTCCACTTCATCATCAGTCTTAACGGTTCCCCGCAGATTAGGGGTTCGGTGCGCCAATATACATCGGAAACTGTTAAGTAGAACATGACACAAGTCAAAGGAACCAACCCCCTCCCCCCATACCCTCTCCTCATTCCCTTAAGTGGGATCCCTTAAGGGCATCACATATCGCGACAGACCACCTCTGTGGTATCTCATCAATGTCAGGATTCATCCCCTGGGCCTGGCCACCTCTGTGGTATCTCATCAATGTCAGGATTCATCCCCTGGGCCTGGCCACAACCATGCCCCCTCACAAAATCCCGCCATTCACTCCTATTATGCACCATTCTTCTCACTTGTGCTAAATCACATTCCTTTCATTCAGATACTCTTTTTACTATCTCAATTTTTTCTTATGTCTTCCAGCTGGTTGCTTTCTAACATACCACTATACAACCGCTTAGCCACTCGACTGCCATACATCCTTTCCAAATGAAAAAACCACCTTATACTCATTCATTTACTCATTTCTTCACACCACACAACTTTCTAATACGATAATTCTCTATTTTATCTATTTTTCTCATACCTAACATCCCTATAATTATGCATCTGGACAGACTACACCTTAGATCTACACTCTTATTCCACATGAAAGTTTCACTACTATACATTGATAACGGTAACAACATTCCCTCGTCCAGAACCCTAGTGCACTCAATTCCTACCACTCATAACTTTCCTACTTCACTCTGAATCATTCGTTCTCTTTTCATCCAAATATAGCCTAATGTTTAAACCAATACTTGTTCCTGTTGTCTACCATCCAACATAATTTCACTCCACGGACTCTTTACCTTCCACCATCACTTTTCTTTTATCTACATTTACTTTAAAACCCCTCTTTTTACACACACTGCCAAACCACTGTTGTCGATCTTTTCAAACTCTCCTCGGATTCACCACACAAAAACAAATTATCTACGTACCATTCATCCTCCACTCTTTTAGTCTCTACCATTCACCATCAGTATCACCCTCACCTGCCACCCCATCCATATATAAATTAAATAGCCATGGATATATATCATATCCCTGTAGTGGATTTGTTTAAATCTAGGCTACAATTTGGTTAGGTTTTCGTGGGGTGTCTAGCTGGGAAGCGAAGGAGTAAACAAAAAAAATAATAATCACACAAGTATAAGTTTATTACTTGAAACAAATAAATTAAAACAGTGCGGGAAGAAAAACACTGTAAACAGAAAACGGAAGACAACAAAAATAATATACAGCTGAAGCAAGAACCGGCTTGTAAGAAGCAAATAAACACAATTAACCAGAAAAACAATATAAACATACCAAATAAAACAAAGATGCTAGGAATTCTAAAAAATGTTTACACCACTCAAATTCTTAAGCAAACAAATAACGATCAAATGAAAGCATATATGTAAAGTAAGGGAATAAACAAATATACCGATAAATAAGACAAATATATCCTCCGCGTAGCAGTTGGAGTTTTATCTACCTGGGGGCAAGAATTAAAACTCGACTGCGAACACGTTGGTGCGCTGGTTTGGGGGTGGCACCCTTAAGTTCGATTTCCTGTGGTCCCCCCGTTTTCCCCTGCATAGGGGATAGAAGCACGTTAAAAAGATAAATAAGACGAATATAATCAATACAAAAAAAAAAACAATTATACTCGGTAAATTATATACGCAAAGTACAAAACCGAAATAAAAAAAATACAAGTAATTGTCATCAACATACAAGTACAACCTTTACAAATATTAAATGATTATCAATTCCAAAAATATATCCCACAATTTCAATCGGAAATTCCTCACTTCGATCTCTTTAATTTTAAGGTGCACCTTTTTTTTTCTTTGATATTAAATCTATCTTGATGATACCCGGTGTTTAAAGTAAAATAATATATTACCTTTCAAATTTCTTTCTTTTTCATTTTTCTTCCTTTATTTAAATAGATGTCATCATTTTTTGTTTGTCAATTTTTTACTTATCTTCTCTGTTGATTTACTTTTTATACATTGTTCTTTATTATGTACATAAAGTATTAATATCTTTTATATTCTTTATTTTTCTTTGTTTTCTATTTTATTTATATTTTATTCTCTTTAACATTTATTTCTTTATTCTTTTTATAATTTAATGTTTTAACTTTTTTAATACTATATATCTATAAATATTCAATAACAATTGCAAAATTATCTACAAATATTTTTATATACATCTTTCTGAAATAGATATGAAATCTAAATAAATTTTATCACCCGGGTTAAATAAGTAATCCAACTGCAGCGAGGTTTTCTCTTCTTGACTA
>JABUQX010075860.1:0-24781 GCA_015478945.1 Trachelipus rathkii
CCTATGAATTGTATGCATCTCTCTAGTTTTAGGGGCTGTGCTTTAAAAAAAAATGACCTTCTCCCAGACTTAACCTACGCGGGATTAGTCATAGATCCTGAATGACTGTATAGAATCCAATAGCTAAGGGATGAGAGTACTAAAAAATCCCTTTTTAATATAATGTGTCACGTTAATTATTCCATTAATTGTCCCCCCGTTTTCTTGATCAAATGGTAGATGTAAGTTTCCCTTCGTCTGGCTCTCTTCCTTGGTAGGTTTTCAAGCCGATCCAATAGGCCCTGTTATTCCAATAAGGGTGTATTGGATTTGAGAGAATCTTGCAGGATCGCTCTTTTAAAATACTTCCGATACACCTCATTATTATAGGAAGGGTATAGTGGTAGGTAGTGCTTATGTTTCTTTGATGAAAAGAAGAAGATAATCTTTCAAATTGATACTTAGGTCAGTAAGATTGCGAATTCAGAAATCAAACAGTAACGCAGCGTATGGTATCCCACTAAGTTGGAGGAGGAGTTTTGCTTTGCGGATATTCTATCTCTGACCTCGACAAGAAACGATTAATTGCAGTATTATTAAACATAGAATCGGCTCTCATTCGGTGACACACGACGTGGGAGTGGCTACCAATATCCACCCACTCTATCGAGGTACGAAACTGGTCGACCTGTGAGATTAACCAGTACGTCGGTTCCAGGGTCCCGTTCGGCTTCAAGCAATGAAAACCAATGGTCAAATGAAACTGTTTGTGATGCAGGATATTATTAGAGCCCAGTAAAACTCCCCTTATTCAGCTCCTGTGGTTCTGGTCCGAAAACCTGACGGTAAGTTGCGTTTATGTATAGACTTACCGGAAATTAAATAGTGTTAATAAGACAGATTCCTTCCCCTTACCTAACTTAATAGATATGAATTTATAATGATGTAATGGTAAATGAAATATTTCTACAACCATTGATCTGGTCCGCGGTTATTACCAGGTGTCACAAACTAAAGTGTTGAAAAAGCTTTTTCAAGACTTTTGCCCAGTATGAGTATTTAAGAATGCCCTTTGTGGTGTAAAAAAATGGTCCAGCAACAAGTTCACACGTGGAATGATGTTGGCGTACAGAAAATTCCATATGTGTCCAGGTATAATAAACTTAGATGCATATTTATTATCCTAGTCAAACAGTAGAGGATCATCCTATCTACCTTGGATCATGTCCCTTGCTGACATAGAGAGAATGGGTTATAAAACTTAAAACCCAGTAAAACCAGGCTTTGCTCTATGAGGTGGGAGTTTCTTGGGTTCCACCAAAACATCACAGAATGGTATACTCCCTTCAGAAAAATTCAAAGGGCGTTAGAATTCCCGTCCAGACTCTGGTAAAAACAATTAAACGCCAGTTTCTGGATGGTAAGATTTTATAGGCGAACTATTAAATTCCCAACTGTTTCTCAGATCAGTAACTTGATCATGTCAAAGCTGGTGGCGATCCATTACCTGGACGCCGAAGTGTCAGCAGTTCGACCAACTTAAAAAGGTCTTAGTTAACCCCACTTTGTTATGTTTCCCCGATTATAGTCCAAAGGTTTCTCCTATGGAGCTCCATGTTGATGCTTCAGACCTCGGGGCTGGTGCTTGCCTTTCTCAAATCCAAGACGGCGGACGCAAACCAATTGCTTTTATTTCTATGACTGTAATGGGCTCAGAGAAATTAGGAGTAATTGACAAAGAACTCAACTGCTTCTGCGTTTGGTTGTCAATCCCTTAGACCTTTTTTTCTCCGTGGTATATAAATTCATAATATATACCTGACCATCCTGCCACTCATCGTCTAATTTACAAAAATAAATGAGTTTTGGTTGATGGAAGGTAGCTCGGACTAGTGGAAGAGCTCTATGAATACGAACTTTTGATATCCGCCATATTCGGCCCTAAAAAATATATTGCCGATGCTCTTTCCCCGATCTCTCCGTAAATGATAATATGGAAGAACCCGACAATACTTCTTTGGATTTCATTCCTCCTGGGTTCTTTTTCCGATAGAAATCAGCGGAGGAGGGGACTCGTTATATAAATGTTTTTCTCTTTACTTATATGGATCGGTCGAGAGACATTTAGAGGTAAGAGATGTTCTTATCGCAGAATTACAAAAACATCCAGTAAAGTATAAACTTCAGGGTCAGTTGGTTAAAAAAAGACTCCGATTATTAAAATTGCCGGGTCAATTGCCAATACCAGAAGTTATAACTGCTTTTACAGATGTTTTTTAAAAGTTAACGTTCTATAATATATACCCATAATTAAACCTTAATAATATGGAAATAACGCGGCTGGTGAACCCTGTTTAGTTAAAATCACTTTCACTATAACTATCTACTAGTCACTTCTAGTGATGAATAAACTTTATAAAATTTAATAATAGTTCTGTGTTCAACTACTAAATGATTAAAAGCTACTCCAATGAGCAAAATGGTTAAGTCTGGGACCATTCAAAAAAATCTTTAAATCTTTCTTAATCTCTTGAATATACTTCCCTCTAACTATAGTATTAAACTGTAAACATTTTTCCTATATGGAAGTGGTCTTGGATGAAGCTTACTAGTATGTCTGATCGTAAAAAATTTCAAATTATGAGACATCATAATCCCTCCTAGAGAAAATGTTCTTGCCTAAGTGACCTATTGTGTGTATATTCTCCGTGTATGAGTACAGACTAATTTAAAAAATTTACAAACTAGATAAGAAAGTCTTGTGTGATTGCATTACCCAAATACAATCAAAAAGGTTTATGTACACTGATATCGCTATCAGAAATTAGATAATTTTATACAAAATATACTTATGTATAATATTCATTGAAAAACACCTGCCTCTGATAATTAATGTATTTATATTATAAGTAAAATAAAAAGAATAAGGAAAAAGACATCCTCATATTTTTTTATTTTACAAAATATAATAGGCCATGATTTTAAATTAAAATTTTCATAGTACTTATGTTCAGGAGTTTTCAATGAATTAAGTATTATTGATGATCCTCTATCTTACTATATGGAAGGAATCATCGTATATCGCTGCGAAAATAAGTTATTTGAACAACCACTGAAATATATATTTGTCCAACTCTTCTAAAGTAAGAATTTAAAATTCTATATTGGAATTTAGTACTTGCTCCTTTCTTTTTGTTTTAAATAGTTGTTCAGTTTCTCAGAGTTATAGTGGGACCATTTTAAACATTGTGGGTCCACTCTGAGAAAAGTGACAAGAGAGAAAATGAGTTAGTTTAACTCTAATTCATTTTTTTGGCTTCATGACTATACTGTGAAATTAATACCTTAGCAATAGAATATATATTTTGCATTTTTTTTTATTTTTTTCATAAAAAATCCTATCACTGACTGCCGATTACTGGCCGGAATATATTGTACTTTTCGAGATGGATAGCCCGAAGTAAAAATCTCTGTCGGTTTCCCAGAGTAGTCCTTGGATAGTCTCCTTCTCTGAATGCCGGTGGGTCTTCGAAAGTGCAATTTAAAGTTTTCTTGCCAACCAACTGGTCCTCTGCCTCTAATGACACCAAAAGTAAAGACCATAACAATGGCCCCTGACAAGATGTTTGTGGAAAAAAAAAAAAGAGATGCAGATCGGGCGCAAAACCACGGCACTATTAATAACCCTTTGAGATCTGTCGTGGAATGTAATTCCCAGGATCATGACGCAATACTTCTTGAGTCCAGAACAGCTATCTAAAAGATTTATACGCCTATAATGCTCAATATATCCCCTTGATGATCCTGTATCCTTACCTCAACAAGTACCATTGGCCGGAAAGAACTCGTCCGGGGAACGACATATTGAATCCATCATAAAAGTATTACAAAAGGCGGAGTACGTAAAGTCCACCCCTCATATTTGATAATTTCAATAAAAGACCTTAATGATACATTCTTTCATATCCCTAACAAGGATGGATCCAGATTAAATGATGCTTCTCATTCTCTGATTTCATTACTGGTCATGATGAAACTCACCGCAAGAAACTATTTCCCCGAAGTTCACCTTATGTCCATCCAGTCCCGTAATAATATTGTCTTTCCCATCAAATTATTCCCAAAGTAAAAATTATTTTCCTTCAAGGAAATAGTCTGAACTAACTCCCTTATAATTCCTTCTCCTCAGTCAAAATTATCCACCAATTGAATTCACAGTCCCTGTCTCGTGGTCACCCCCACATCCTATATTGTAATTTGTCATTCCAATGTATCCATTGACTATGAGTCTGCTCTGATTCCAGCGTTTAAGGTTGTACCGCGTACAGCTTACCGCTGGATGATTGGAGCAAAGGCTTCTGTACTATTGATGCAGCAGTTCAACGAAGAGAAAAAATCCGCTGTTCGTCTTTCGTCCCTAACTAAGGCACAGAAAATTATAAAAAAATTTGTATATATATAATAATTGAAAAATTTCATATTGTAGTTTATATGTAAGAGTCCTGATTGTCCTTCTCTACGCTGTTCTATGCTCTGGCCGCCTCTTCACTCCCGTCTTCTCTGACGCACGTGGAAAATGTAGGTGGGGATTTA
Source organism: Trachelipus rathkii (assembly GCA_015478945.1). Lineage (NCBI taxonomy): Eukaryota > Metazoa > Arthropoda > Malacostraca > Isopoda > Trachelipodidae > Trachelipus > Trachelipus rathkii. The sequence goes on from JABUQX010075860.1 coordinate 4,573, forward strand.
GATTTAGCGGGAAGGCATTACGGGAGATTGTTCGTTAGCAGAGTTGTGCCATTGATGACTGAAGTAACCCATAGTAAACCGTAGTAACGGTTTTGTAAGTTTAAGGTTTCTCATTGATCCAGTGGACACTACGCTCCACCGGAGCGATGCAGTGTATTATTTTCTAATAATTATGGATTTAGTTATTCTCCAAAACTTAAGAAAAAATTATCGATATTATATATTATATTTCTCTTTTTTTAGTTGTTGAAATAATTATGCGATTTTTATTTGATAATTTTATAAAAAAACATTTGTAAAAAATTTATTGAAAGTATATAACATCGTAACCAACAATATCAGAAAGGACCAGCAACTATTGAATTAATTGAACAAGCCCTCTTGGAACACGAAAGGGTGAGTTCAATAATACATATAATATATATGTAAATATATCGTTTATATAATGTTAGTAAAGTGTGATTGTAGTAATCCCTTTGAAAATCATCATTTTGACAAGGTTTCTTTCCCTGTCAGATTTCAACTTCGATTCCAATCTTGATTCCAATCTTTGATTTCAATCTTTGTAGTTCTGGTCTCAATTTCAGTTCCTGGTTACAATCTTTGATTTCATTCCTGTTTGAATTCAGCTCTTTTGTTTATCCCCAAAAATCTTCAGTTAAGTATGATATATTAGTCATAATCGAGTCAGAATTTCTATTTCCTCCCTTACTTCATTGCACGAATGATATTTGGATTCGTTTGGTTCCACTCTTGAATCTGATCCTGAACTTATGTACATAATCAGAATACATTGGATTTTAAGTATAATTCCCATGTATTTAACTAATTAAAATATATTATATAATTCCAATTCATATAATTCTATTATAGTTGTGTTGGGGTGGATTGTGTTATCTTTAAATGTTCAAAAACCTCCCACATGTATATAATTAGAACGAAATTCCAGTTAAACATAAACTTTTTCTAGTGAGTCTATATCCTTAGATTTTGATTCTATATTGAAAGCTGTTATTTATATTTTATTTCTTACACGAAAAAATATCTTGATTAGTTCCACGAAAAATAATATGAAGACTTCATGATTAGATAGATCCGGAAACACTATAGTAAGTAAACCCTTCATTGTGGGGTTAAGACCGCCTGTAGATAAATATCACAATTCGAATTTAAATTAAGAAACTCAGCAATCCCCTTGAATAGTCACACAATAAGCAGGCCAAACGGAGGCGGAGACAATCTCCCTCCGTTACAGAAATAGCCTAAACCTGCTCCGTAACACCTCTATGGTGTCAGTTGGTTGCCTGTGCTTACTAGACTTTCAAACCACATCTATCGAACATCACTTTAAAACATCATCTACGTCTTATTGTATCTTTTTGACCTCCGAATTATTCAATCTCATCGGCCTTCGACTCTACGAGAATAAGGGAGGAGAGGCACCTTCCCAGTCGGGGTACGAGTGTTTCGGTCCCAGCGTGCCTTCTCTCCGCAACATAATGGTATGGCCCACTGGCCAGGGATTGAAACCCCACATTCAGACGAAGATGCATAAGTGAGGTTCGTCGCGGTCCCTCGAAGCTCTAGGGCGGATTTTCTGAACTGCGACGAGTTCTTAACTAATGGTATAAAGGGGGCGGTAAGGCTGGGCTTTCTTTTCAACTTGCGTCATATTTTTCTAATACTTTTCTGTTTCCGGTACATGTTGTGGGAAAAAAAAGGTGATTGATGATTTTATAATTATATATATATATATATAATATATATATATATCATATATATATTATATATATATATATATATATATATATATATATATATAATATATTACTATTATAATATTATATATATATAATATATATATATATATATATATATATATATATATATATAAAATATATATATATAAATATATATATATAAATTATATAAATAATATAATATATTATTATATATATATATATATAATATAGTATTATTAAATATATATATATATCATATATATATATATATATATATATATATATATATATATATTATAATAAGTATCAAAAAAAAAAAAAAAATAGATTAAAGTGAAAAAGAAAAAAATAATCCTTCTGCTGCTATGCAGGCTTTACCAGTAATCTTATAGTTAAACATTACCTTTTAATCTCCCTAATGGTTTTGTAGTATATTTCTCCTTTGAACTGAAATGCGCTCAAATTCGTTTCACGTTGCGAACGAGAACAGTTAACATATCGCATCCAATTGCTAACTGTTGTGTCTAATGCGTCTATACACTTCCCAGGCTCAGTGCTGTTTCGAATCTAAATATATAGACATTCAAATAAAGGATGTAGGATATAAATATAGCTAAAATATAGAATAGACTCAAATGCTTTACAAGATTGAATAAATGAAACGATGTACAGAAAAAAAGAATTGTAGAAATTTAAAATCAAAGTTTAAAACATTATATCATAGTCAAATCATTAATTTAGATTGTAATTTATGAAAGAAATAAAAAAATTTAGAACATTCTACAATTTTAAATTTTATAATTTATGAAATAACTAAAGAAATTAAAATTTAAATTTATTTTTTTAATGAAACCCAAATTTAATAATTTAATGTTTGCAGATATAAGAAGACTAACCTAATTTAAATACTATGGCAACAACTACAAACCTTCCAACCATAACCAGATTCCAAACCAGGTTTTACATCACAATTAACTATACCCTCATAAGGTCCAAAAAGAAGCCCTTCGGGTAAATTTGCAAAGGTCCATACCCCAAGGCCTGCTTCTTTTATTTTTGAATCGCCAATGTAAAGAGGCCATGGAGTTGTACCTTTGGCTCTCTTCTCATTTTTCCCATCCCTTGGTGACTGAAATGGTAAACATAATTTTAAAAAGAAAAGTCAACTTTCAACATTAACGAATTAAATCATCTATATTTTAAATTGGATAGTTTTTCTGACCTGTTTATTTAGTACTAGAAGTAATGGGTGCTCTGGGCAGCCATCTTCATAATCCAAGTCGCAGGAATCACAAACTAAAGAAAAATAAATAAATACATAAAATCAGTGTAAAACAAATAAAAAGGCTAACAAATATCTTAATAAAACATTTGAACTTACAAAAATAATCATCATTATTCAAGCTGACTTTAGACTCGCTGTAGTTTTTACGACTGCAATTTCTCTTAGGATATCTTCTCTTATTTTCCGCTGAATCCAGAGAACTTTGCTTTTGTTTTGAAATTTTGTCATTAGAAAATTGTACAGGCACTACTGAAGATGGGAAATAATCACGTATCTATTAAAAAAAAAAAATTTAAAATAGCTCCAATAATTTAAAAGTGACAAAAAATATAAATTTTGTAAAGTTACTGATATTCTATTTGAAATTAAAATCGAGTAGAAACTCTTAAAATTGTAAGGAAAAATAAAAAGTAAGCAACATTTCTAAACTAAACATGTATTGTAGATATATTTTACAAGTTCAATTTGTGTTCGATAAGAAACAATCGAAAATACGCAATAAAATTACGCGCTAATTAAAGTATATATACGAGTATGATAATTTAGAGTACAAAATTTAGGTGTCTAAAAGAAATTTACAACCATTAAATAAAACCCACTCCAAGGAAATATGAAAACTATTCAAAAACTTTCAGGGAGCTTTCGCTTAATTAGAAAGATGACATATATTCGTCTATTTAAATAACATAAACGTTACGCTTGAATAGTTTATGGTGATCGTTATTCTTAACGTATAATAACTGATGCCAATGAAAAAGCATTAATTGACTTTTTAACATGAATATTTAATCATTATTTATAGAATGATTTTAAATGTTATCTTTTCTTTAGCCTATTCTAACATATTCTGCTTTCATATTACCTTTACATTATTTTCTGAATCTGGTTCTAAAGTTACAGAGTTCCATAAATGCTTAATGGAACTTTGGGAAGAACTTAAGGTAGGTTTTTCCTCTTCACTATCGCTTTCTTCCTTATGCGACTTATTAAATTCAGGCCATGACTTAACAGCAACCTTAAATCTTGTAGTTTTCGGAACATGAAATCTGTAATGAGAGATATTTTTTGTTTCTTAAAAACAAGGAATGATCGAAATATAAAGAAAATATACATTTATATATATAATACAATAAAAAAAAATCCTTCACTTATTACTGTGCTATGTGGTATTAAATAATAATAAAAAAATTTATTACGATCTCAACAAATTTCAAAATAAATAGCCTGATAAACTTATTTCATAATCTCATAAGAAAGAGAGAGAGATGCAAGAGATCTTGAAATCAGCACAATGTTAAAAAAATTAACTTGCAATTTCAGAGAACAATAGGAAACCAGATGATAGTTTGCGCTATACAATTAACTAAATATAAGTGAAAGACTCCAACCAAGAGCAATGGTTTCATATATTTAAAATATATGGATGAAATGTACATGATAATCTGGGCTCTGGACCTGCCTAACCATGAACAATACAAACTCTTATCATATCATAGTTATCAATAACAGCACCAGAAGAAATCTAACAAAGTTTAATGGTTAAGAATAAATGGTTACATCCAATCCACAACAAAAGGTACTAAAAGTACATTTACACCTTATTTGTGGTATATCACTAACAAAAAAAATTCTAACAACAAAAGGTACTAAAAATTTCCCCTTTTGATAAAACAATAGTTTGGTTAAAAGTGAGTCAAAATGACAGCAGCATTTGAAGAAATAAAGTTAATGGAAATATGAAAATCCTTCCTTGATGTATCAAAGCATTAACACAGGCATGCCATTTATATAGTAACTGTTAAGAAATCCCTCAGCTTTACTCCCAAACATACAGAATACTCCAGAATGAACCCAAATAACTAATACTTATTCACAAGAAGAAATTAACTAACGGCCAAAAATGCATTCAAGTTTAAGTCCTCTTGATAAAGAAATATTGATTTCGTCTTACATGTAATAAAGGGAAACTCAAATTGAGTAATTTGAATATTCTCAAAAATAGTTCATAAAATATAGAAATATATATAAACGTCTGTTTCAATTAACTAAAATGTAAACTGCAAATGATAATGGTGAAGTCACTTGAAATGAAAGTTTTAAGGATTGTGCGAATAATTAACAAATTATACATACTTTTTATTAATTCTTTTTTTATTACTAGAATGAGGTATCCATTCTTCATCTTTTTCAGAGTCAGAGCTGCTATTTTCGCTCTGTTGGTTATTCACTTTGAAAACAGGTAGTCTTGGTTCTAATCCTGCAATAATAATAATAATAATAATAATAATAATAGGAAGGACAAGAACATTATGTGAGTGATGCAATGGTAAATCAGAGAATAATAAGTAAACATTTGCGGCCTTAAATCAGGAATTATTATTTATAAATATTGGAAAATTAATTAACCAAGTAAAATTAGTACACTAATCAGATATTATTAGTCAATATTAGATTTCAATTTGCAAATTAGTTAAACCAACACCTCGGCAGTAAACTAAAGGAAAAATAAAGCATAAAAACATATAATAAAGAGTATACCACTTTCAAATGGGATAAAAGGAACTCCCAAGGGTAAAAAGAACTTAGCCTGGGTAAAAGGACAGGGTTCACACTGAAATTTTGAATTTGAATTCCCTGACAATCCGCAAATTTCCCTCAGCGTGTTCCTTTATTTTGGCGTGATAAATATTATTAATCATTAATTATCGTCATTATTGCAGTTCATACATTAAATTATTGAAATTTAGAACTTTAACACTGTCATCATTTAATAAATCAAAAAAACATTTTTTTTTTAGAAATGCAGCCTATACCTTCCCCATAACCGTCCAACGCACTCCTTTATTTTTTCCAAAAGTAGACAGTTTTATATTTATACGAAAAAAGAAAACATAATTAAAAGGCTTACATTAAAGCCTTGGGAATAACGTCCACTGGACACAAAATCTAAATGGGGAGATAATTAACTTTTCTTCTTCTCACGGCATCTTGAATTTTTATTTTATAGGCGTCTTCTCTGTCAAAGCTTCATTTAAACATCTTTCCGCTCTATTGTTCGTATGAATTTTTTTTACAACCTTTTTATACTCTTCTTTGTGTTCTGTTTTGAACTCTTTTGAGATGTTCTTCATATCCCCTATGAGCAGCTCTTACATTTGCAATTTTTTTGAGTGATAGGAACTTTATGAAATACTTCATGAGATCTTATAGATTGTGCACTGTTCTCTTATAGCAGACTATGTTCTTTTAGATGCTCCATAAAATTGCTTATTTATAGAAAACCCTCCTTCCACTGTCGCATTTCCATGCGAAACTATTATGCTAATTATGATTTGCCCCAATTTCCAACTAACATTGATTCAAGATACAAAGAAAACCTAATCAAGTCTCTTAGAGAGACAATCACCCTTAAAAAATATTAATGAAATTAATTTCAAGGGTATAATGAGCTTCACTGCAAAGTAGATGTATTGTGCTTTTGCTTTCTAGAAAAAAGGATAGTCCATGGTTAATACATATTACATTTCATCGGCTCCCATTTAAGATTTGAAGCACACACATCTGAAACATAATAATAATAATACCTCTGTAAATTTACACGATTTAAAAACATTTTATTTCCACCACCCTTAATGCCCATAGTATTTCGGATCTTGTAACATCATCTTGTATTGCAAAGAGAGCTATTGATAATCTGATTTTGGTTGTATTAATAATATCAGGGTCATTTACAATCGTTGAGTATGATTAGAAGTTGATGAATGGCATAATTTTCAGTGGCCACACTTTCACTAATATTTGAATTATTACTTTCTCAGGACAAATCAGCCAAAAAAATCAAAAAAGGTAACCACCTCCCGATCGGTTTTCTTTCAAAATTTGTTACTAGAGGGTTGTTTTGGGCCAAACCACAATCGATAAAAAAATTTCTAGCAATTTTAATGTTTCTTCACCCCCCGAAAATTGGGGATCCCCCGAAACCCTATCTCATTTGAAAGGCTGTAGCTCATGAATGGTTAGACATAGACTACATATTTATAGTATATAGAATTCAGCATGGTAGAGCTTTCCTTTAGATGAAGCTTCCCTGAAAAAGTTTCCCTCAAAATTCTAAATTTTACCTTAAATCTCTGGATTTAAAATCTCCATTTTTAAATTTCAATATGAAAGTTCCACTTGTTATCATGTATTGAAGGGGAAAAAAAGTGGACTTTGAGTTTTGTCTATGTTTAGTTTATTAATAAAAATATACAGACTAAATCCAAAAACACAATTTTATCATTTCAAATTATAATTTGTATATCTCTGTATATATATATATATCTATAATATATATAATAATAATATAGTAATGATAATATATATAGTAATATATATATATATAATATAATATAAATAATATATAAATATATATTTTTATAGTAGCATAATAATATATTTATTATATATATACCGGGGTATATTATATCGTATATTATAGTATATAATATATATATAAATATATATTATATATAAGATAATATATATACGTATATATAATAATACTTATTTAAGGTTCAAGTAGTATATAGATGTATATAGATTATGTATAGCATAATTCTATGTAGACATAATATGTATATATTATATATTTATATATTATATATATATATTATATATATAATATATATAATAATATATATATATATATTATAGTATATTATTATAGTAATATAGTATAATATATACTATATATAGTATAGAATATATATATATATATATATATAATATATATATATATATAAATATATATTATATATATATAATTTATATTAATATATATATATATATATATATATATATATATAAATATATATAATCAAAAACAAGTATGGTAATGATGTTATCTTTCCTTTTAAATTCTTTTCCACAAATTTGTACTGAATCCTTGAAGTACCATGATTTAAAATAGGAGTATTTAAAATATGTAGAATGTTGTCTCTGGCCACGATGCATTCATCTTTCTTTGGCGAATTGTAGTATGGTGCCGTATCCTGAGGAATCAAGAATCAATTTGAAATCACAATACTTCTCAGAGCAATCAGCTACAAGACCACATACTTTTATCATCAAAACACTATCCACCTATTCACCACTTTAGGATTGCACTTTTGATATCTTCATTTGCAGACATAGCCATTAGTGGACAGATGACTCTTTACCAAGCATCATGATAATTCATATAGCAATTAAACTTATTACTAAGGCACAAATTTATGAAACTTGTGTCTTCGGATTTGATGCCCTATTCAAATCTACTCTTAGCATTCCGCACAATTTTCATGTCTTCATGTTCTATACATAAAAAGATTGTTAAACTCGTTTAAACAAAAATCATACATCTTGGAATCAAATACTGATTAGTTATTAGTCGCTTTGAAGAACTGGCCTTTGGCTGTCAATCGTTGATCAGTCTGCCCCAAAACCATCACATGCGATTTCTTTCCAGACTAGCTAAAAAAAATGTACCACAACAAAGAGCAAAAATTCATAGTGTTACGTATTTTGCAAAAGTTGATATCGTTCTTGTACTGGCCAGCCACCAGTCAGTGAAATAATAGCTTGTAAGGTTGGGTATATTCGTTTTTATTCTGTGGGCATGAGTTCTACAGAAAATGTAAATCCCATTATGGAATTGTTCTTGTGTCAGTGACAAAAAAAGAAAACTGTGGTTTTGTAGTATTAAACACATCCTTAAAAATCACAACAAATGGGCAGCGTACAATGACTCTTTCCCAGTGAAACTGCCTGTGCAGGCGGTTTGTGGATTAAGACATGAAGAGGTTATATTTCGAGAAAATCTTCCTAAAAGGATCGCTGTTCAGAGTATCATGAAGGACGTTGCGTTATTTTTGTGCAGGCGTAGAGCTTCTTCTGTGTTTTAGCGAATCATAGTGATGTTTGTGAGGTAGGAGATTTAGTGCTTAGTGAGGATATATATTCATCTGTTGATTCTGTTTTTTCTAGTAACGTCATACGATCTGTCGAAACCATGTTTTATAACCATAAATCTTTCAAACCTGCAGATATTGCACTGAAATGTACTTTAAGACTTGTGAGAATAGTGGTTTGATACACAGGACAGCCGTCTTCTTCGGACAATACTGCTGCAAACTGCAGTCATACAAACCTATTATCAATGAACAGCACGACTCTCGTTTGTCCGATTATACAATTGTAGTGTTATCTTTCCATGTAAGGTCGCGAGAAATTTGAAGTTTCGGGATTCTGATGATCATGTACAGTGAAGCATAAAGAATGAGTACCGATTTGAACCTGCTATACACAATGGAGGACGAGGAAGCGCTGCGAATATTGGAAAATCCAGCTATAGGGTTATTGAGACTGTTATCTTTCTTTATACATTCTATGCCTCCTTTAATTCATTAAAAGCTTAGGCGTTTTTGCATACAGCTTGTGTCTTTGTTATCTCTAACAGATTGCGAGTCTTTGTCTTTCCAGGCATCAGATTCAAAAATAAACTTTAATATTTCTTTGTTTCTTGTGTAATGACCTTTCCTTTGCTCATGTGTCAATAGCTAATGTTCCTTTGCCTTAATTATATAATAAACTGATATTTTCAACGATTTTTAATATATTTTACTCTTATGACCTTTAGAGGGTCACTATATACTTGTCATTATCAAAAACATATGGAAAATAAGGCTCCTATATTATTGCCAAAAAAATAAAATAAAATAAAATAATAAAATTAGTATTATATATTAGTTATATAGTTATATAGGTATATATAAATATAATTATTATATAAATATATAATAATAATATATATATAATATATATATTAATATATTAAATATATAATAAGTATTATATATATATAGGTCTTAAACATTAAAGCTAACTATAATATATATAGTTAATATATTATATATATATTATGATTATAATAATTAATTAAATATTGTATTATGTATACTATATGTATTAATATATATACACTATATAATATATATATAATATATCATATATATATATAGTACTATAGTAGTATATATTATTATATATAGGTGGTATAATATGATTGTGAAGTATGGTATTTATAGTTAAGAGGTACATGGATACATATATGTTGAATGACATAAAAGATGTGTTTTGGATTTAGCTTACATGTTTAATTTAGTTACTAAATACTAACCAAAACTCAAAAGGGTCACGTTTTTGTCCTTCACTGCAGAGCTTTGATAACAAGTGGAACGTGTTCATATGTTACTTTTTAAAAGGTAGATTTTAAAATCCTGATAATTGGGGGGGAGGGGATTAATATAAATTTTTTGAGCGAACTTTTGTTCTAATTAGGTAAGGCTGCTTCTTTAGTTTAAATGAAGCCTAACAGATGCTGATTCTAAAATATATATAATATTCTGGCTATTACTTTCCGGGAGGATATTCAAATGAGATGGGGTTTCGGAGGATCCCCAATTTTCGGGGGGGTGTAACGGGAGAACCGTAGGTCCTAGAAATTTTTTATTCGATCTGGTGTGTTTTGGCCAAAACTAACCCTATGAACAAATTTGAAAGAAAATCCGAATCTAGTGTTTTACTGCCTTGCTGCATTGTCCTGGAGTGCCCTATTTAGAAACATTACGAGAGTTTTCGAATGATTGTTGGTCCTGCGAGTTTTGATTATTCAATTGAGTTCCCTCGTTGAATGTGAACCTCAGCTTGGCGTCCCATGTTGGATAGATCAAAGTTCTTTTTACATATTACAGTATGTTCTTGGGACATATCAGGTCTTTACTTCCGCAACCACCTGATAACTGTGGGTCTCAGTATTGACGTCCAAGTCTCACGTGGTCTTAAGTTAGTTTTTTTTGTTTGAAGTCATATTTATAAATAAATAATAATAATAATACCTCAACTGCACAAAAATACCAACACTCACTTCCCAAGACCTCAAAAAGTATAAAATCCTAAAGAAAGTATATAACAGATTAATCTAACCGAAACCGACCCAGACGACATTCATATAAATCAGCCTTCAATTTGAAAGGATGAACTTGGAGGAACAACCTCACGAACAGATAGGAACGTTAGTAGGTAATAGGACTAAAAAACGAAGAGAAAGGAGTAGTAAGTAATTATGGAATTGCATGCAATTCACCTACGCGCGCAACTATAAGTACGTGGTGGATTTTTGTTTGTGCGAATGACAAGAAATTGCTAATGTTAAAAATTTAACTATGAATGAGTGTCATAGGTAGAGGTGTTTGTGGTTGTAACCTATGCGTTCTTATACGCAGCAATGTTTATCAAAGAATGAGAATCCCTTTAGTCCAAGTCTAGAATGTAGACGGTAAAGTGATGAAAATTATATAAAAAAATATGCTAACTTGGTCCATATCCAATGGGGATATTCGCTTCATATGTCTGTGAAAATATTGTTAAAATTTTCCGCCGACTTTCGTTATCTAAAATTTTTCCTGGAGCGTGGAACGTGTTTATTTGTTCCAACCAGAAAGTAGAGTACCTTGATGGGATTATGTGTCTATGTTTTCTTGTTCCTTGCAGAGCAAACGGAATATGGATTGGAAAAAATATATGTGCTCACACAACCCAAAGTTAAGTAGGACATATAAAAACTATTTGAGCGGCTAAAATTGGTCACTGGGGAGGGTTGGAGGAGAATTGGAGTAATCAATAAAAAATTTGATTGTATGCTCTCAGCTTAGCAATAACTGTTTATACTATGTAATAATTATATCTCTTGCCACGCTGTAGACAAAGACCGATTAGATGTATTACTAGTTTGTGTGATTGAGTGTTACGAGTACGAAAAATGAGTATTCTTAAAAAGAGCTTAGAGAAAATTTTTAAGATGAATGCCTAGAGTCAAACAACCATCTGGTTTACTAAAAAAGAAAAATTTAGGTCTGGGATAGTGTATGTATGTTGGATGAAAAATACCATGAAATGAGAATAAGCGAAATGATGTTAGGATGGTTGGGTGTTTTAGGTTGAAATATGGAAAGTTGATGTAGTGACTTGAAATATGTATAATTATATAATTTGGAGTTTAATCTAGGGAAGGAGTTGTCAAAGAATTAGGAAATATTCTTCACATATATACTATATTTATAATTATAGTTGACTAAATAGGCTTTAACTTCTAATATTAGTTCAATATATTTGAATAAAATTGCCTGCTAAACTAGGATTGACAAATTGAACCTGTAGCTTAATAAATATAATTGTAGCAAAAACAAATTTTATAATATAAATAAAATATTGGAACAAAACACTACACTAGTTTCGCCGAATTTATACGGCCTCTTCAGGTGAAGTTTGACTGACTGTGAGCGAGTCTCTAATTGATGCATTTGGTGCTGAGGTATTTTTCTTTGTGTTTTAGGAAGGTTTTATTATTCTGAAATCTAGCAACGCATTTTGGGTTTATTAATTATAGTATTCTGTAATTATCTATGTATATTTCACCCTGAATTTTGTTGAAGTTGTTCCTATTTTTTATACAAAAAGATTCGGTTCATTTTGCGTTTTTGTTGTCTGATGCTAGTGTAAATAGGTTCCATTCCATTCGTATACTTGATTTTGTTGGATTTTGATTTCTTCTATGGTGGGTTAGAGCTGAATTTTGGTTACCAGATCATCCTTGTGTTGGTCTCTTCTTCTTATGAAATCAATCGTCTCTCCTATGTAATATTTGTACAGTTGTTACATGGAATCTTGTAGATGTGATTTTCGTAATTTAATTTTATTTGGTTTCATAACTTTTTTTAGAGGTAGGGTGTTAATGGTTGTTAAAGATTAAGTTTTTTTGGTAAAAGTTTTTTAAATATGAACTACGATTTGGGACTGGTAATTAGTTCAAATCTAGCGAAAACCTACATTTACATAATTATATGAAAATTTCTTTTTGCTTTTTAACTGCTAGTTATTTAACTTTTCCTATTTTTGCGGAAGGTTTGAAAGAAACAAGTAAATCATATTCTTTGTACAGTGGTGTGTCAAAAATTAAATTTTAAATAATGAAGTTGGTGTGGCTATTTTGTATTGGGTCTGTGTGGAAGGAATACCATGTATGTAATTGTCTGTGGATGCAGGTTAACGGTATAATTGCGAATTTATTTGATTGTTGTTATGCAAGTAATTAGGAACTTAGGAAGGCTGAAGAAAAGACCTTGGGTGAACTGTAATTTGTTGTCTATAGAGTTTATATGTGTTAGGATATGTTGTGGGTTAATATTGTGTGGAATGGAAAATATCATCGACATATCTGAACCAATAAATGTTAGAGAACAGAGGGTTAGAGGAAAAAATGAATACTTTCTATTAGATCCCATAAATATATTACAATGATAGGTGAAAGTGGCTCCCATACTTAGCCATGTTTTTGTTTATAAAATTTGGAGTTGTAGTGGAAAGTGACTATTTCAAGTGAAAGTTGACTTAATTGTTTAGAGGGGAAAGGGGAGAAGAGTATGTGTGTCATTTAAATGTCTTTGTAATAGAGAAGAGCAGGGAAACGGGTACTGTGTAAAAATTATATGTAAATTAACAAAATTGAGAATATTGGTGGGTTTGTGGGTGTTGATGTGGCTGAAGTTGTGTGTTAGATAATCATTCGGTGTTAGACGTGAGTAGATATATCATTGATTAGAGGTTTAAATTGGTCGCTAGCCACCGGATAATTATAAGTAATACATAGTGTTTGAGATGAAGGGCGTAGGGGTTATGTTCTGTTTACATGGTCTTTTGGATCCGTAGAATGCGATAGTGGGGCAGTAGGCCTTGGTTTGTACCGTATATATGGGGATAATTTTACATAAGTTTTTTGTTTACTATTACAATTTTTTGGAAGTCTTACGGGTTTTTTGGTTAAGTATTCGTATGTGGGTGGGCGTGGTTGAGTCGATTCGATGTTGACTACTCATGTGTGGTCGGTATTGAATCTGTCTGGGTACGACTGCTATATGACGGCATGTTTATTTCCTTTATCGTGATTTATGCAAGTTATTTTACGTTTATATTTTGATTGTTAAGAGGGAATGTAGGGACTAATGACAAATTTAGCAGGAATTACGTATCGTGTGTCGACATAACATAAGTGGAAGAAACCCAACAAACTTCAAAACTATTGTTACATGTTTCTTATCTTATTCCTTTTGTTCCATGTTCGTAATCTATGAAGACCGGATGATTGATTCATCCGTCCAAGCGCGAACGGACAGGTCCTATAACCTAAAAAATCTCTCTCTTCTCTTTTGTCAGTAATGATTACGTTGAAAGTTGTTGATTTCTTTCAAAGTTGTATTTTACGCATACTTGGTGTGATTTATAGTAGATTTTCAAAACTGTATTTAATGATTTAAAGTGGACTTAAATGTGTCGTTTAATCATGTGTTTTCGTTTAAAGTTTTGCGTAAATTTCGAGGACGTTGAATTCGGTCTCTCCGATCCCATGCTTCGAAATATTTAAAGGCTTATGCACGCGTGTAATCGCAGGCGTGTGATGTTATGTGTGTGTGGTATCTTGCCTGTTGTACTTGCTATGCGATTAGAAGAAAAATGTCATTAAAAATTATTCGTTGAAAAAATAATATAGTTTTACTAGATGAGAAAATTTAAATACTGTAGCACACTTTTTTAAGAAATTATGTTTTTTTGTTTGCTTTTATCATTGCCATTGTGGTCAAAATATGCGTTCTTTTCTGATAAGTGAAGCTCCTTATGTGTATACCTGGGCTTAAATTATATTTAGTTGACTAAATTAGCTTTAAAGTGGGCTTTTAAAGAGTACTTGAGAATGGATTTAATTGAAATATTGACTGTAATTTGAATGTAGCTTTAGAATAAATATCTGCACTTCACCACAAATTTTATATAAATGATAAATAAAAATGAAGCAATTTAACACACACTAGCTTTCGGCGAATATTTACGGCCTCTTCAGGTAAGTTCTGACTCGACTGTGAGGCGAGTCTTCTAATTGATACATTTGTACTGAGTATTTTCTTTGTTTAGGAGGTTGTATTTTTCTGAATCCTTGATAGTATTTTGTTTTTTCATATTGTTTCCAAATGTCATAGACTTTAAATATATGGTCAAGAAGTCAATGGTGTACGGAGAACGAATTCAAGTGTTAGAATTACCGCAACTTTAAACGAAGCACATAAAGAAAAGGAGAAATACAAACTAAATCACATCTACTACATCAAGCAAAGTTGGAAAAAAATTAACTACTAATGATGCAGTTGGGTAAAAAATTCCGAATTACAAAAACTCAACAATCTTATGCAACGTATATCTTTGACGATAAGAACGTAAGAGCATTTAGTTTACGATTGGTTATCTGGTCGTGATCCTGATTGCGAAGATTGGATGCTGCAGGGGAGAAATAATCAATCAGTGTCTCTAGATTTACGAAGATGAACAAAAAGGATAAGATAAAACATGTAACAATTAGTTTTTGAATGGTTGTTGATTTCCTTCACTTTGTAAGGGACCAGATACGGGTAAGTTCTGCTAAATTTTTGATTCGTGCCCTAGTTCCCATCATTAAAGAATGCAAATACGTGAATTATACAAGATAGATAAGGGAATAAAACAATCGTCATAAGGAATAGTACAGAATTACGACAACAAATGTAATGAAATGCTCATAGACCAAAACACATACGAATTACTAACAAAACTCCGTTAAAGACTCCCACAATAATTTTTAATAGTAAACTAAAAAACTATGTAAAGATTTCCCATATATACGATACAACAAGGCTACATCCCCAACTTATTCGCAATAATACCAGGAATCCAAACCCATAAATCATAACATCCCCTACGTCCCGATCACTCAACACATAAGAGTATTATTATAAATTATCAAAGCCGGCTAGCCGACCAATTAAACCTCTAAACAATAATAATCTACTTCACCCTTACTTAACACCAAACTGACTTTATCAAAAACACAATTTCACACATCAGACCCACAACTATTTCATTTGTAAGTGTGATCGCGGCCCGCCTCCCGTCCCCCCCGCCCCCCGCCCCCATATCTTGTTCTATCATCGAGTACCCGTCCTTGCTCCCTCCTCTCTATTACAAAGCATTTAAATACAACAACACTAGCTCTTCTCACCCTTTCGCCACCTGAAAACATTTAATGCACACTACCTGGAACATAGTCCACTTCACACTCAACACAATTTTATAAAACAAAAGACACGCCTAAGTATATGGATCTCCACATTTCAGCCTAAATCCTTAGTAGATCATATTTATGAGATAAATAGAACAAGTCTCACTTTTACTAACCCTCATCTGTTGTCTTCACATTATGGTTCAGATATGTCGATGACAATTTTTTCAGCCATTCTCACAATAATCTCTAACGCACAACAATATCCAAATACTAACAAACTCGGTATACCTAGATCGGGACAAATTACAGTTACCGGGCTGGAACAATCTAAGCGAGAGCTGTCGGAGCCGTCGGTCTGCTTTGGCGCTAAGATACATCTAGTACTTGGGAGATAACAGAAACACAAGTTAAGGAACTTCGAAATAAACCGGTCGATAACCTGACATGGAAGACAACAAAAAAACGCATAAAATGATTCTTCCTACCTCTCTCTAGATTCATTCTTCTTCTGCGTCATATTCTACGGGGACTTCGGATCTGTTACTTCTCCACTGTTTCAAACTACGAACCAGATCACCTTGTCAAAACCTTAAAAAATTACAAACTGTCGCTGAGTAGCGATATTGAAGTAACTTCAAAGCATTAGATAAAAAGCGAAAAAAGAATTTTCAGACACAGACGATTAATGATAACCAAAATAATTTGACCTATTTACAAGTCCCCTATACGCTTAAACTGGTAGAAAGAAACTTTTACAAAAACTAATTTACAAGATCTTGTGGCAATTAAAAAAAGTTATGAACCAAATCTATTTAAAAAGTACGAAAAATCACAATGCATCTACAAGATTCATAACACTGTAACAGATATTACATAGGGAGACGATTGCATTTTCATAAAAGCAAAGAGACACAAAGATGACGGGTAACCGATAGAACAGAATTCCGCTCTAACCACCATAGAGAAATCAAAACGCACATAAATCAATAGTAGATGGAATGTGAACTATCATTCTACATGCTAACAACAAAAACGCAAAACATGTACCGAATCTTTTGTGATAAAAATAGGAACAACTTTCCAACAAAATTCAGGGTGAAATGTACATAGATAATTTACAGAATACAATATGAAAAACACAAAAATCTCTAAGAAGATTTCAGAAAAATAACAACCTCCTAAAAAAGAACCAAATGCATCATTTAAGGACTTGCTCACAGTCAGTCAAAACTTCATCTAAACTTCACTGAAGAGGCAGTATATTTATCGGCGAAAGCTAAGTGTTGTGTTTTGTGTCAATATTTATTTATAATTTGATAAATTTGTTGCTCAATGTACTAACTTTTATTAAGCTAACATTCAAAGTGTGTTCATTCTAAGATTTTTAGGGCAATTTTTCATCAATATAATATGAAATTATAGAAGTTCTAAACTAATTTAGTCAACTAATATATATGTTAAGCCCGGGTAATAGCATAAGAGGTTCCATATCAGAAAAAGAAACGCATATTACCAAACATGCATATTAAAAGCAAAATAGAAAAAGAAATAGACATAAATTTAAAAAATGTGCTACGTAATAATATTCCAAATCGTAGTCAACAGAAGTATATAATTAAACAAAAACGAACCGTTCCCCTGGATTTTAAGACAGATTCTTTCTAATCGCATAGCCAAAGTAAAACAGGAAATAAAACATGCCTTTAAGAAATGTCATAGAGCCTTTATCAATATTTTCAAGAAGCATGGTGTGATCGGAGAGACCGAATTCATGTTAGAATTACGCAAAACTTAAACGAAGCAGGCATGAAAGAATGGTCGAATAAGCCAAATAAATCACATCTACTGAAACAAAAGTTGAAAAAAATTATCTATAGATAGACAGTTGGTGTAAATCCAATTTACAATTAAAATCAACAATCTTTCACGTTAATACTGACAAAAGACGATAGAGATTTATTAGGTTATGGCCTGTCGTTCGCGTCTGGACAGGATGAACTCAATTCAATCATGTTCTCAATAGTAGTTACGATTGCATGGAACAGAAAAGGATAAAGATACAAACTGAACAATAGTCTTTTGAAAAGGTTGTTGGTTTCTTCCATCTTTGTATGGGCGAACAGATTTTAACGTAAGTTTCCTGCTAATTTTTATCGTCGCTAATTCCTCATTAACAATCAAAATATAATTAAACAAGATCAGATAAAGAAATACACATCGTCATAGATGAATAGTACAGGTTACGACAAACAAATGTAATGAATCTCCAATAGACCAAATACACATAACGAACTATAACAAAAACACGTTACAAGACTTCCCAAAATATTTTAATATAAGACTGGAAAAAACTTATGTAAAGATTATATTTTCCTCATAATAAGATACAACCAAAGGCCTACTGCCCCAACTATCGCAATTCACGGAATCCAAGAACCAAAAACAGAAACATACCCCTCGCCCTTCATTCTCAAACACTATAGTATTACTTATAATATCAAGGTGGCGTCCCGACCAATTAAACTTAATCAATAATATGATCCCTACTTCAACCCCCTTGAAGCTAACCACCAATGCTTTTATCACAAAAATTCGCAGCATCAACCCACCACTATTTCAATTTGTAAGTTTCGACCCCATGTTTGTTTACATCAGGTATGTTTCTTTTTACCGTTCCCTTGTCTCTCTATTACAAGACATTTAAATACAACAAATAGCTCTTTCTCACTCCTTTCCCCTCTTAAAGAAAATAATATTAACATCGCTGGCAACAACGTCACTTCCACTCAACTCCAAATTTTGATAACAAAAACAAGGCCAGTATGGGACTCCATTCACTATCATTAGTAAATTAATATGGAATTAATAGAAAAGTATCATTCTTTTCACTAACCCTTTGCTCTAACATTTATTGGTCAGAATCATGACATCTTTTTCAAGCCATCCACACAACTATTAACCCACAACATATCTAACACATATAAACTCTATAGACAACAAATTACAGTTCACTGAACAATCCAACAACAAAACTCTTTCTTTCCTAGATACACTAATTACTTGGAATAAACACACTATTAAACTTCGAAATATAGCCGGTAACTCACCTGCCTCACACAACTATTTACAGTACCTGGATCCCTTCCAACAGCCAATACAAAAATAGCCACACTCTCTTCATATCTAGTGCATTCGGATCTGGTTCCCCTCCAGCTTTTACAAAAGAATATGAATTTACTGTCAACCTTAAAAATTTACAAACCTGAGACATATAACCAAAGCATTAAATAAAAGCAAACCAGAAATTTTAAGAAACTGACAATTAATGATTAACCAAAATAATTGGACCTATTTACCATCCCTACCAGTATTCCCATTATATAAAACTTTTAACAAAAAACTAATCTTAACTCCGATCTACACGCTACCTCTAAACTAAAAAGTTAGAATCGTGTATTAGGGAGTAGGTACTAATTCATTTACAACATGTACAACTGTACAAGGGAATTATTTACATAGGAGAGACGATTGATTTCATAAGAAGAAGAGACCAACACAAGGATGATCTGGTAACCGATAAACAGAATTAACAACTCACCGTACACTTACAAACCACAAAATCAATATAGTGGAATGGAACCTATGATCTATCGCCATCAGAGGACAACAAAAAACGCACAAATGACGAATCTTTTGTAAAAAATGGAAACAATTTCAACCAATTCAGGGTGAAATGTACTGAGAATTTATCAGCAATACAATAATGAAAACACAAAATACTATAAGAAAATCTGAAAAAATAACAACTCCTAAACAAAAGAAAAAAATATCATACCTTCTGATAATTAGAAGACTCGTCACAGTCAGTCAAAACTTCACCTGAAGAGGCCGTATATATTCTTTATACATAAAAGTTTTATGTTCAATAATTTTAGTTTATAGATTTATAAAAACTTTGTTGCTCAGATGCTACTAATTTATTAAAGCTACATTCAAATGTGTTCCATCCTAAATTTTAGG
>JABUQX010075861.1:0-10000 GCA_015478945.1 Trachelipus rathkii
AGAGAATTTTAAAATTTAGTTTATGATTGCAAAGTTTAATGAAAGACCATTGATATTGTACTTAAGTGCCTATTATAGTAATTCATTCACAGTATTTGACATCTTAACGAGTTATTTATCTCTATATGAAATTGGCTCTGAAGTATTTAATTTTAGAAAATACAGGGTTGGTCACAAAAATACATTAAAAACAAAATTTATATGAGATTTTAGAGTATATTTGTAAACGAATATATATTTACATCAAATAAAAAACTATCGATATAATAAGATATTAAATATATATTAATATATATATTCAGTTATGTATTAATGTGTAAATATATATACTATATATATAGTAAATAAAATGCTAAATATGAGAGTCAATAAACATTTCAATTAAATCACTAAGTATGCATTAAATCCGAAATCACATATTAAATGCATTACATAAAATCGCTTATCCTTGTCTATATGATTGTCTTCTGTGTGCATAATGTGGACAATCACGTTGAAGGCTCCAACAATAGTCTGCCACATGTGTGTATCCCATCTTCCTTGTATGTTTCTTTCCTTCACCTTGGTATCTTGATGGAACCTCTCCCCTTGTTTTTCAACACTATAACATCCTAGATTATCTGGAACGATCTAAGTGACTATGTGGAAAGTGAACTTTTATGTTATCCTCATATTAGCATTCAAATTTGAAGTCTGAAATCATTTTCCTGTAGAGTTTCTACATAGTTTGGCAGATTTATGGTTGCACAAAAAGTTCTGAACAACCAAGACAACTTTTCCAGGCAGATGCTTCAAAATCAGTCATGGAATTTATGAAAATTGTCATCCTTGATGATTTGGCGAATTGAGGGCCGCTAAAGATCCAGCTTTGAGTTTCCATACTCAACCCTGGAAAAAATCTGCAAATAAATTTGAAACATTCACCATCTTCGTCTAGGGCCCTAACAAATTGCTTCATCAGTCCCAGTTTAATGTGGAGTGGTGGGAAAATAATTTTTCCCCTGTCAACCAGTGGTTCGTTAACGATATTTGATGCACCTACAGTCATATTTTCCTAGCAGGCCATACAACTTTTTCCCTGTGGTCTTCTTTAGCCCTACTACTCCAACAAGCATATGAAACAGGGTACTTAATATATCCGCTTTGCTGCCAGAGTAAGATGTTGACCATCTTCAAAATCAAACGCCATATGACCACTGGTGTTCATTATATCTAAGCTTCTGCAAGATAATTCTTATATTTTCATATTCCTCCTTCAGTTTTGTTGACTGACCTATTGGAATCGATGCATAACTTTGCCATTGTACAATAAAACACACCTCAAGCTTCTCGTTGAACTATCGCATAACAATCGCCACATCTTCTGGTCGGTATTTAAGTAACCCCATTTGGAGTAGAAGTCCAGGGATGTTCCTACAATATACTAGGTCTTTCTTCTTCAATGAAATATTGGAAGAAGTACTACCCTCCTTGTCCCGAAAAAAAATTATTGTAACCATTCGGCCTTGAGAACAATTCATTTTCACTTAGTCCTAGATGCTAAAGCTCAGAGATCTTGCTTGGAAGAGACTTAACTTCTCGTACTAAAATCATTGATCTCTTCCTGGAGAACTGTTGCTGTGTAGAAGTACTTTCTTTATATTCACTACCACTATCTGCACGTGTGCACACCAAATCCTGGATATCTCATCAGACAATGCTAGGTCTGGGAGTGTAGTGAAAACTGGGATGGGGACATCGTCGGAGTGTGGTACAGGTCGCCTTGCTGACTCCAAATCCGGATACTCAAATTAACGTTTCTTGTAACAATTGATACCTTTCACATTAACCCAACAAAAATAACAGTCAATGTGGTGATTCTTTGGCTCCGCCATACCATAGGGCACACCAAATTTTAACCTTTTCTTGCGTCCATTTTTCCACTGACGTAGATTTTCGAAACACGTTTTACAGACCATATGGGGCCCAAGACTTAATCTTGGTCCTCCGAGTTTCATTCCAAAGTATGCCAGATATGCTTTGCTTCACAAGAGTTAGTAATATTTCTTCTTTGGTTCCTCCTGGCAATATTCACCACAGATGTAGCAGAATACATTGGGGTTATTCAAACAGGCTCTTCGTTAAGTACTCATAGTGTTCTGAAAATAGAAAAAAATAAAGTATATATAAAGGTAAGCCCCTTAAAAAGAAATAAAACGATATTACTATAAAATATGCATTAAAAAAGATATTTGTATAAGAGTAAATCTGGAACACCCTGTATCTCAAGAACTAAAGCCAATCTTGGAAAACTAATGTCATTTTCTGAAATGCAAGCACACCCGATATACTATAAATTCGATAAAATATCCTTTGAAGCAAAAAAATAAATTTTTTTTTTGTTGGCCAGTGAATTAATGAATTTTTTTAAAATAATAACTAATAAAAAAATTTTAACTAATAACTTTTTTAACTAATAAATAATAAAAAAAATTTAACTAATAATTAATAAAATTTTTCTTTGAGTTAAAAAATTTCTTTTAAGATGTTAAAAAATAAACATTTTTAGTGATTAGTTCCAATGTTATATTTGAGAAGGAGGAATTCCTTTGCCGCTATCGTAGCTCGCATGGCAAGGGCCCGGGTTCGATCCCCTATTCCGGATCCTAGGTAGAAATTACCTAGAAAATAAATTCCCCTCCAAGAATAGGGCTATGCCCGTAAGGTGTGAACTTTATTATATATAAAAAAAACGTAGGAAAAAAACAGTCCGTGTTTCCCCAACTTGGAAACCAGAGCCAAATTAAAGCCTGACATGCTCCGATACTCGGCCCTTGAAATTATGAAAATTGAAGGAAGTTGGTCAATTTGTTAAAGAGAGTGTGTACCACACTTTGCCAGTGGAGTACGTGTTAGATTGAGCATAGCAGTTAAGTCTGAGGTAAGAGAGTTTGAGGGGGAAAAGATGAGACTGTCTGAAATAAGAGTCACAGGAACTCTCCTCAAAGGAGGAGGTTGAGAGTAGAAGGGAGTTAGTGAGAGTAAGAGAGAGTTAATGAGAGTATGAGAGTTAGCAAGTCGATAAGCCCTAGACTGCAATTTACCAAGGAGAACAATATGTGTGGAACCACACCAGATATTTAAGTCATACTCCAAACAAAGGGTGAGCAACGTCTCTATGAAGAGTTAGCAATTGAGGTGGTGAGAAGTTTGGAAGGTCCCTCAGAACACCCAGATTCCTAGGAACTTGTTAGAAAGAACATAATTTAACACTACTAAGAAAAATCATCAAAAAAAGAAGAAAATATCAAGAATATTAAGAACAGAAGAAGGTTCGAGTTGTGCTGGAAGATTATGTCAAGTAGATTGATAAAGAAACTGAGTTATTAAGGCATTGAAAACAACCATGCTTTCTTTATAACAAAATATAGATACACACAAAATATAGGTACAAAATTATAGGTACAAAATTATAGGTACAAGTTGCTTCAAGATTACCGTCCTAGCATCATTTATTTGCTGTTGAATGGGTCGTCTTTCAAATTGAAATGAGTAATGAGTAGTTATCAGCCTAAGAGTGGATAGGAGACAGTTAACAGATAGATCATTGATGCAAAATAGGAAAAAATTAGAGATAAAACAGAATTCAGAGGAACACCACTATAGATAGATTTATAGGATAAATGTCGACTATCCACAACAGCAGCCAAAGAATGACTGGAACGGAATTTAAGAGGAAATTACAAAGAGAAGAATAAATATCAAAAGAGAGAAGTTTAGAAAATAAAGTTTTGTGCCAGACTTTATCGAAAAGACATCGATATGTCTAGCGCCACTGAAAGTGAGTCACCGAAATCTGAAAGAGCAAAGGACCAAGAGTTAGAGAGAAAGTGAAAAAGATCACCAGTCGACACAAATTCATTACAATATAGGGTAACCTAACCTAATCTAACCTAACCTAACCTAACCTAAACGAACCTAAACTAACCTAAACCTAATCTAACAACCTAACCTAACCTAACCTAACCTAACCTAACCTAACCTAACCTAACCGCTACGGCGAACTCTAAAGGGTACCTAACATAACTTAACCTAACCTAAATTAACCTAACCTAATATTAACGGTCAACCTCTTATAAATGTCCGGCAATCAGATATAAGATTAGAAGATTTAAGATATTTCTAAATCTTTAATGTCAAGAATATATTCGGAAACTTTAGAATTAGCAGAGATTAAAGGGATAGGACAATAATTAGATTGCTGACTGGGGTCCCTCTTCTTCTTCACACGCTGGATGAATGGACTCCTCCAGAAGGAGGAAAGGGTTGAAGTTGTAGGCAGTGAGGAAACAGTTTGCAAGGCAGGGTACAAGTCTAGAAGAAGAAGAAGAAGTTTTGAGAATCACTGGAGGGTAACCTACACTCCTATCCGCCTCCTTAGTGTTAAGCTCAGAGAGAGTGCAGAAATAATATTTTAATGAGTTGAAAGGAAAAGGAGTGGAGGAATAGCCCTGGAAGCTTCTAGAGTGGAATTAGAGGGAAAAGCTAGAGCAGACAGTTCAGCTTTAGCAGAAGTAAAGACAGCAATATTAAAGACAGAGATACAAGAAGAGGGAGAGAGGAAGGAACAAAATTAGAAATGACATTTTTAAGATTGCAAAATGTCCGAAAGAATGAAGAAGAGGAAATGGCTGTTGAATTTTCTACTAAGAAACGTTTTTAGGGTCTCGAGGAGTTTATTTTGCGTGATTCTTAGTGAAATACAAGAGGAACGAGTTTCTGGATTTCAAGACAATGGTAATTTCTGATAAACGAAGGTTTATCAGTTTTAGTTCAGGGAATAGAGAGCGGAATATGTATATAATATATATATATATATATATATATATATATATATATATATATATATATAATATTATATATATATATATATATATTATAATATATATATATAATATATATTATTATAATATATATATATGATATAAAATAAAATAATCCTAAATTGGGAATTTTTGAAAGAAAAAAAGTGCAAAAAATGTATTCTTAAAATTAAAGTTGTTGTAATATATAAGGAGGTGAAAGATTAGAGAGAGTTAATGAGAGTAGGTGAGAGTTAGTAAAAAAGAGGGGAGAGGGAGAGAGAGGAGAGAGAGAGAGAGAGAGAAGAGGAGAGAGAGAGAGAGAGAGAGGGAGAGAGAGAAGAGAGAAGAGAGAGAGAGGAGAGAGGAGAGAGAGAGAGAGAAGAGAGAGAGAGTAGTGAGAGTGAAAAGAGTCGACAAGCCCTAGACTACACTTTACCCAAAGGGAGAGGCAATATGTGTGTGTGGAACCACACCAGATATTTAATTCATACTCCATACAAAAGGCGAACAACGATCTCTATGAAAGTTTGCAACAAATTGGAAAGGTAGTGGAGAAAGTTTCGGAAGGCTCCTTCAGTACACGCCAAACTCCTTAACCTTTGTTTTAGAAAAGAACATAAATATTAATATAACACTTCTAGAAAACATCATCAAAAAATGAAAGGAAAATCTAGTCAAAGAATAATTAAGAACAGAAGAAGGTTCGAGTTGTGCTTCAAAGAAAGATATCAATAGTTTACGTGGAAAGATTATGTCAAGTTAGATTGATAAGAACTGAGTATTAAAAGAGCATTGAAACCAACCATCGCCTTTCTTTATAACAAAATATAGATAAACTTACACAAAATAATATGTAAAATTATAGGTTACAAAATTATAAGGTACAAAGTTGCTCAAGGGTTTACCTGTCCTGCATTGTGTTTGCTGGTGTCCTCTTTCCAATTGGGGGATGAGTAATAAGTAGTTTATCAGCCTAAAGAAGGGGATAGGAGACAGTAACAGAATAAGATCATTGGATAGATCAATTGATGCACAAAATAGGAAAGAATTAGAAGGATGGAAAACAGAATATCAAAGAGGAACACCCAACTTATTAGATAGGATTAGAAGGATAATGTTCGACTATCCCCACAAAACCAGTCAGCCAGAAGAAAATTGACTGGAAGCGGGGAATGTAAGAGGGAAAGTTACAAAAAGAGAAGATAAATTTATCAAAAGCAAGAGAAAGTTTATGGAAAATTAAAGTTTTGTGCCAAAGTTTACTGAAAGACATCGATATGTCTAGCGCCACTGAAAGTGAGTCATCGAAATCTGAAAAGAGCAAAGGACCCAAGAGGTAGAAGAAAAAAGGTGAAAAAAAAGATCACCAAGTCGAACAAAAGAGTACATACCAATAATAAGGGTAACCTAACCTAATCTAACCTAACCTAACCTAAACGAACCTAAACTAACCTAACCTAACCTAACCTAATCTAACAACCTAACCTAACCGAACCTAACCTTACCTAACCTAACCTAACCTAACCTAACCTAACCTAACCTAACCTAACCTAACGTAAATTAACCTAACCTAATATTAGCGGAGTCAATCTCTTATAAATGTTCGGCAATCAGATATAAGATTAGAAGATTTAAGATATTTCTAAATCTTTCCTGTCAAGAATATTTTTGGAAACTTTAGAATTATCAGAGATTAAAGGGATAGGACAATAATTGGATTGTTGACTGGGGTTCCTCTTCTTCATCACGCGCTGGATGAATGTACTCCTCCAGAAGGAGGGAAAGGTTGAAGTTGATAGGCAGTGAGGAAACAGTTTGCAAGGCAGGGTACAAGTCCAGAAGAAGAAGAAGAAGTTTTGAGAATTACTGGAGGGTAACCTACACTCCTATCCGCCTCCTTAGTGTTAAGCTCAGAGAGTGCAGAAATAATATTTTAATGAGTTGAAAGGAAAAGGAGTGGAGGAATAGCCCTGGAAGCTTCTAGAGTGGAAATTTAGAGGAAAAGCTAGAGCAGACAGTTCGCTTTAAGCAAAGTGAAAGACAGCAATATTAAAACTCAGAGATAGCAAGAAGAGGGAGAGAGGGAAGGAAGCAAAATTAGAAAAGATGACATTTTTAAAATTGCAAAATGTCGAAAAGAGTGTAGGGTAGACAGGTAAAGGAACTTGAAAGTTTTTAGGGTTTTCGAGGAGATTAATTTTGAGTGATTCTTAGTGAACAAGAAGCACGAGTTTCTGGATTTCAAGACAAAGGTAATTTCTGATAAACGAAGGTTTATCAGTTTTAGTTCAGGAAATAGAGAACGGAATGCGTATCCATAGTAACGGTGATAATATATATATATAGTATATTTTTATTATATTATATATATATATATATATATATATATATAGTATATATTATATATATATATATATATGATATATATAATATATATATATATATATATATATCATTGAAAATAATCCTAAATATGTTTTTGAGAAAAGTGCAAAAATGTCTTTCTTTAAAATTAAATTGTTGTTTATGGATGAATTCTTAAAAAACAATTTGGCTCAAAGGCTTATAAGAACATTAATGTAAATGATGCAAATACCCCATATAAGAAAAAAAAATCCTAATATTCAAGAATGCTTTGTGAATATATATCTCTTCTTGTTTAGGTCCAACATTCTTATATAAATCGATTTTTTCATATTTAAAATTTAAACAAGACAAATCATATCATAGCCTTTTGATTCAAAAATTAATGATTAAGATATTCTTTGCCTGCATAAATTCCACACTATATAAACTCTTCGCTGCAGATATGAAGACAGATTTCTCATTATAAAAAAAAATAATTAATCTATTAGCTATCCGCTTTTAGAATTTATAGAATGTAGAGATGTAAAATTTTTTTTTTTTTTTTTTTTTTTTTTTTTTTTTTTTTTTTTTTTTTTTTTTTTTTTAACACTTGTTATATATTTTTTTTTTTTTTTTTACTTGATAAATATTTAATATTAACAAGATTTAATGTTGCGCTATAAATCGTCTCTATCCTCCCATCATCATCGATTATCCCAAAGGGATTGAATTTGATAGATCGATCACAACTAAATGTTTATGTAAAAACTCGACCCAAACTTGAAACAAGTTCCCAACCCCTGATACATAATATATATATATATTATATATTAATATAATAAATATATATATATATATATATATATATATATATTATATATATATATATATATATATATATATATATAATATATATATATATATATCATATATATAATATATATATATACTTGTGTATTTAATATATATATATATAATATATTATATATGATATATATAATATAATATAATATATATATAATATAGTATAATATATATATATATATATATATAGTATATAATATTATATATATATATATGATATATATATATATATACATATATATAATATATAACTATATATATATATATATATATATAATATATATATTATATATATATATATATATATATATATATATTATATAATATGTATATATATATATATATATATATATTATTATAATATATATATATTATATATTATATATATATATTATATTATATATATATATATGTATATATAATATTTATAATATATATATATATATATATATATATATATAATATTATATAAATATTAAATAAATAATATATATATATATAATATATATATATATATAATATATGTATATATATTATATATATATAATATAAGTATATATATATATATATATATATATATATATATATATATATATATATATATATATCTTGTGTGTCTGTGTGTGCAAAGTCCAACACCTAGTTCTTGTAGAGTATCTTGAGCAACGAGCTCGAGCGACTCAAGAAGCTCTGGTTACATCAGAACAGGCTCAGCAAGCCGTTGTTAAAAAATAAATGCTCGCAAAACTCAAAGGTTTCCCACGGAAACTTGTAAGTTTTTCGGTTTTCGATTCAGGACTGACAGAAAAAAAGGACTACGAATTCTGAAACCATTTTCTTAATTACCAGGTGTGCTACGATAAATGTGACAACATATTGATGAAATGATGAGAAGATCGTGGATATTATGAATAAAAGAAAAAGAAAAGAAAAGAAAATAGATGGGACGGGAATGGCACAAAGGAAAAATACGTTTAGTGAGGAAGGAATAAGTTTGGTAGAAGCATGTGTACTGATATTTAGAGGAGTGATGAAGGAATATGAAGGCATGGAGTAGATGTTCTAAGACTAAGAATATCTTCTTTTTCAACAAGCTTCAGAGTGAAAAATGAAAGACTTATAGAGTATACCCTTGTTTTGAAAGTTTAAAATATCTTCTATATCAATCGTAACCACATCTGCAAAAACATGCAGAAGAGAAAAAGAGGAAAACTTGGAGCTCCTAGAAAGGAGTTTGGAAATGTAGTGAAATGAAGTAGTAAAAAAGCTTTAAGAGAAAAAATTACAAATATGAGAAAATGGTTGAAGGGACAAACGATAGAATCATGAGAGGATTATGTTCAAGCTCGGAACAGGACAGAAAGGATGAAAATAAAATCAAAGAAGGACGCAGTTTGAAGAATGGCTCAGGAATTATAGATGAGGATGTAGCTAATAATAAGGTAAAGATATACGGATAAGCAAAAACCGAAAAGATATAAAAGAAAAGATTGAGTAATATCAAAGATGAAGTAAGGAAAACATGTGAAGCCGGAAAACATAAACAAAAGATTGACAACTGCGAGAAAGAGAATGAAATGGCGAAGTGTGGAAGGACAGAAGATGATTTTATAACAAGAAAAGAAATTCGAGGATACACCTAAAGAAATTTAAATAGAACTGATCAAGGAAGGATGCGAGGTGAGAAACTCCAAGAAGTAGCTTACAAATCTCTAAATGTGTTTCAGAGAGATAGGGTAGAACTATTATAGTCCCTCGAGATATAAATGAAAAGAAGGAATAAGTTTTAGGAAAAATTACAGAGGAATATCTTGAATAAACCATCTAACAAATGTGCATGAAAGAATCTTAAAAAAAATTATTGAGAGCAATAACTGTCATAATTTAGTGAGGAGCAACGTGAATGCAGAGGAAACAGAAGAATGACTGACTTTATGTTTGACCTA
>JABUQX010075861.1:12500-15000 GCA_015478945.1 Trachelipus rathkii
AGGGCAGGATAGGCCTAGCAAGCCACTGCCTGAAAGAAATTGCTTGCAATACCCTTGAAACAGCCTCGGAACCACGCAGAACCCATGGATTTTGACTTAGGAAACGAAAAAGGACTACGAATTTGGATTGTACTTTTAAAACGATTAAATTGGCCACAATAAATATGGGTACGTATAGAGGAAAGGAGGAGGAGATAGTAGAGATGATGAAGGCCAGACTGATAGATGTGGTGGGGATGTCGGAGATGAGAGTGGAGGGTGAAGAAAGTGGCAGAGATTTGGGCGGAGGATACGTGTTAGCTTACAGAGGAGTCGACGTAGGAATAAAGAAACATGGTGTAGGTTTCATTTTCGGACCAAAGATTGCACCTTTCATACAGGAAGTGAGAGGGGTAAACGAGAGATTGATTATAAGTACCTTTAAAAGCAAGAGAAAAAAAATACCGGTTACCGGGTATGTGCTCCACAACAGGGGCATCCAGAGGAGGAGAAGGAGAAGTTCATGGATTTGGTAGAGGAGTGTGTGGAAGGTGGAAGCGAAGACAACATGCTGCATCTACTGATGGGTGATTTTAATGCCAGAGTGGGAAAGAGAAGAAATGAGGTGGAGAGGATATTGGGTCAACATGGAGAAAACGAGAGAAACTCAGAGCTAGAGAGGCTCATAGATATATGCATGAGAAGGAATTTAAAAATTATGAATGGATTTTTCAAACACAGGGAATCTCATAAGATCATGAGATATAGATGGAATCAAAACACCGAAAGTTTTGACCAGAAATCCATTATAGATTATTTCACAGTGTCGGATTACAGGACAGTGGAGGATGTTAAAGTACTTCCTGGAGTCAGTTTTGACTCGGATCATAGATTGGTGGTTGCCAGACTGAGGGTACAGGAAACAAAGTGGCAGGTTGGAGAAAAAAAGAAAGTGATTAAAGTTGAAGCCCTGAAAGAGGAAGGGAAAGAGAGGAGTAATGTGGAGAAAATAAAGGAAAGTTTTGACGAATGTGAGGAAACAACTGAAATTTGCAGGAAATTATTAGTGAAACCGCGGAAGGAACGCTGGGTGTGAGGTGGTATGGAGGAACGAGGAAGAAAGACACTATGTGGTTGGAATGGAAAGATGTGAAGAGATTAGTGGGTGAAAAGAACAAGAAAATGAGAAGGTGGCTGAGGGGAAGAACAGAACAGAGAAGAGCTGAATATGTGATAGCAAGAAACAGAGCAGAGATAGTGAAGAGGGAGGCAAAAAGATTGATGGGGGAAAGGATGGCAGAAGAATTGGGAGAGGATGCAGAGGGAGGAAAGAAGAAGATTTTCAAGCTGGCAAAAACATATAAAAAAATCAAAGAAAAAGCTTTATAGTATCAAAAATAAAGAAGGGGAGGTACTTACAGCACAGGAAGAGGTAAATGAGAGGTGGACTGAATATTTTGGAGAACTAAATGTAGAAGAGGGGAGGAATGTGGAAGAGGAGCAATATGTGGGAGAGGAGATGGAAAGGGTGAATCCGATAACGATGGGAGAATATGAGGAGGCTTTGTCAAAAAATGAAGAAAGGAAAAGCGCCAGGCGAAGATGGAATTGCGATAGAGTTGATAAGGGAAGGAGGAGAAAAATTGAAGAAGAAAATAGTGGAACTTTTTAATAAATGTTGGATGGAGGGTGTAGTTCCCAGTAGATGGGGGAGAATAGTTGTTTTGCCCATTTAAAAGGGAAAGGTGATACTGGAGATTGTGGAAACTATAGAGGAATAGCTT
The DNA here is from genome assembly GCA_015478945.1 of Trachelipus rathkii. Taxonomy (NCBI): domain Eukaryota; kingdom Metazoa; phylum Arthropoda; class Malacostraca; order Isopoda; family Trachelipodidae; genus Trachelipus; species Trachelipus rathkii. The sequence goes on from JABUQX010075861.1 coordinate 14,264, forward strand.
TATTGGATCATATAGCGAAAGTGTACGAAAGGATTTTAGAAAGAAGATTAAGAGGAGTGATAGAGATACAGTTGGAAGAGGAACAATATGGGTACAGGAAGGGCTGGAGTACTTCGGATCTGTTGTTTGCTTTAAGAATAGTGTTGGAGAAAGGCTGGGAATTTAATAAAACAGCATATATAGCCTTCTTGGACCTAAGAAAGGCATTTGACTCGGTACCCAACCCAGAGCCAGACTTTGGAGGATGTTGGGGGAAGTGTACGGAGTGGAGGAAAGACTGAGGAGAGCAATAAAAAGCTTATATAGCGTTTGTGAGTGTAACGTGAGAACTGGATGTCAAAATGAGAAATGGTTTGAGGTGGGGACGGGAGTCAGACAGGGTAGTGTCCTGTCTCCCTTACTCTTTATAGCTTACTTAGATGTAGTAATCAGAAAGGTTAAAGAGGAATTTTCGAATCTGGATGGTGATATAATGGTGTATGCGGATGATTTGGCATGTTGGAGTTGGGAGGAGGGAATATTGAGAGGACTTATGGAAAGTTTTGACAGAAATTTGAAGGAGATTGGTTTAGAGATGAATACAGAAAAGACCGTGATAATGAGAGTGGGTAGAGAGGATGAGGGAGAAGTGGAGATCGTCATTGATGATGAAAGATTGAGAAATGTGGATCAGTTTGTTTACCTGGGTGGCGTATTTACAAGCAAGGGAGGATGTGTACGGGAAGTGGAGGCAAGAA
>JABUQX010075861.1:27500-30000 GCA_015478945.1 Trachelipus rathkii
GCGCTGGTTTGGGATAGCCGGCATTAAAGTTCGATTTCCTCTGTGGTCCCGTGTTAACCCCCTGCATAGGGGATAAAGCACGTTAATAGGTAGTTTATATATACTACATATATATAAATTTGTATATCTATATAATAGTATTAGACATATATATATATATATATATATATATATATATATATATATATATATATTGATTCGACCATCGTCGAGTGTGGTCGCAGTGGATACCAGAGGAGAAGCGGAAAACAGAAGGGACAGAAGAGAGTGATTGGAAAGATGGATTAGTCTGAAATGATTTATTGAAGAAATGAAATAGTCTGAATAATTTACGCAAGAAGTGGTTAGCCAATATTTTTTGAGAAGAGAGAGAGAAGTGAGAGCTTTTGTTTGGAGATAGCTGCAACAACTTGAAAAAAAAAATTAAAATAAATTACGATTTTGGATTTTAAAAATGTAAAATTTTAAACATATAAATTTATTGCATTTGTAATCTGGTTCGAGGAGCTGCAAAATTTCAAAATCAATTCTTTTATCATTTTTTTGGAATATTAATTATTCATTCAAGAAATAAATTTAAAGAAGAAATTAAAAATACAGAATTGCAAAAGGTGAAGCTTGCGTATCCCAAGACATCGTCGTCATAGAAGAAAAATTTTTTCAAATTCTCTTCCATTGGTAGCAAGGTACCGAAAACACCCTATTCTATCACATTAATATTTTCACAAATGGTGGTGATATACCGTATACCAAATTAATAATAACAGTGATACTTGTGATAATGTGTTAATGTTAATTAATAATTAGTGAATAGTGGTGAATAATTTGTTATATATTAATAATAATAGTGATACTTGTGATAATGTGATAATGTGATAATGTTAATAATAAGTGAATAGTGGGGAATAATTTAAGATATGTTGAAATATAGTCGATAGCATAACAATATTATCATTAAATAGTGTATAAAATAATAATATTAATATGAAAATAGTAATAGTTGTGATTATTAGTAAAATACAGTGTATTTTGTGTTAAATATAGTGTTTGGTTATTAATAATAATAATAATAATAATAATAATAATAATAATAATAATAATAATAATAATAATAATAATAATAATAATAATAATAATAATAATAATAATAATAATAATAATAATAATAATATAATAATCCATAATAATGATAATAATAATATGAATATGTAGTACGAATATGTAAATATGTTATATATGTTGTGTGTATTTATTATGTATGGTATGTATTTGTATGTGTGTAATATATATATTATATATATATATATATATATATATATAATATATATATATATATATAATAATATAATATAAGTATATATATATATATATATATTATATAATATATATATATATGTTTTTCATATATATATGGTTCACTATTTTATATTATAAGGATACAAACACACTACATTAATATCAACTTCCATATATATCATATAACCATAACAACACCCGCCAGCCGGTAGCTCAGTGTTAGAAGCACTCGCCCAAAGCCAAAGCGAGGGTCCCCAGGTTCCAACTGGTTCGGGTGGGAAGAATGTGAGCTATTCTCTCCTTTTGGGCTTTGCTCCGTCCTGCTTGGACGTTAATTGAGTACAACCCCTCCTTGATTAGGGCTCTGCCGTGAGTGTGTGTTTATCTGAAAATATATATATTATATAGTTATATATATAATATATATATAATATATATATTAATATAATATAATATATATATATATATATATATATATATATATACTATATATATATATATATATATAATATATTATATATATATATAATATAATGTTTTTAAAGAACAATATAGTAGTTTGCTTTACTAATATCAGGTTTTTGCTAATACAAGGCTAACTATCTAATCATTTGATCATCGTTCCTTTATTTAATTCAATCCAAATTACTGGCTGAGACTTAAAAGGAGTTGAAATGCATTGAAATGGCATGAAATGGAATGGAAAACTCCCGTTACAATATATATTATTATATATATTATATATATAATAAATATATATATATATATATATATATATATTATATATATTATTATATATATATATTATATATATTATATATAATATATTATATATATATATATACTAGCATTTATTTTAATCGAAATACTTAAAAAGTTTTACATTTACTTATTTTGCATAAATTTATTCAATAAAACATTCCAGATTCTTAAATATATGTTGATTTCTTTTCCATTTTCTTTTTATTTTAATAAAAACTATTTATCAATTTTTTTTAACAGTATATAATAAAAATATCCCGAAGGCAGACGCTTTTTTTAAATTATTAAATGTATTTATTATCATTCCGTTTGAAATATCTACAAATATGACAATTTCACCCAAGGTATGCCCTTTTTTTTTTTTTTTTCAAAGTTGACATGGATCAGTTAAAGTAAAATCCTAATACACATGATTACATTTATTAAATGTATACACAAATGC
>JABUQX010075861.1:40000-45000 GCA_015478945.1 Trachelipus rathkii
AACTGCACCGGTCCGCACCCGCACCGCACCGTCCCTCTGGCTCCGACATATATCTATATAAGTTAGAGTTACGTATCGACTAAAATTTGGAGTGGTGTTAGATGATGACGTACCCCCCATTCGTATACGAAGTTACGTCCCCATGGGCCCCCCGAAGGGGGGACCCCACCCCTAAAAAAAATAATTGATCGTATAAAGCTGAAATTTGGTGAAGGATTCGGAAGTTGAAGTTTCCTAGAAAGAGTTAGTATTGGAATTCAAGGAGTTGGCTCCGCGCCACCGTGCTGGAAGCCACTGCGGTGCTTAGTTAATAAACATTCGTAATAGGGGTAAAGCCCACTTAACACCACTTCCGAGGGAGTAAAGCCCGCTTACAACCCTTCGGGGTGATCCCCCTCGCAGGATTCACACCTTTCAAGGGGCGCATCCCTGGGATTTCTCTTGGAAGGTATGTGTTGCTTTAGATACTCTTGGTTAATGAACTGCTTATTCGTAAGTTAGGTGCGTTATGTTAAATATTACTATGACAATGTGAAATAACACTGATTTGTTAGAGAAAATGATGAGTTTTTTGTAAAATATTACTGTGTTAACTGACGATGAATGTGTTAGAAAACGTGAGTCCTAGGTTAAGTTTTTGTTGAGTAGTGTTGGTTTGCCTAGAATTTTGCTAATGTCTACGATTATTCATAGGCCAAATGATGTTATTCTCGAAACGAGTGACACTTTGATGAGATAGTGTCATTCATAGTTCAGATGTTGGGTATCTTTAAATAGATTGGTTCACTTTGTTTAAGGGATTTTGTTAGAAATACGGCTTACCTGTTGCTGATATGCTCGAAAAGTGGGAACATATCGAGTATTGTGTGTATGTCCTGTTAACTACTTTACCTTTGATAAGTAGGAGAATTTTCAGGATGTTAGCTGATTATTTTCCATACGCTAGGTATGTAAATTTTCGAATTTTTACTTTATATTCTTAGTTACGTATAAAATGTTTCACGGGATCGATGTTGAAACTTTGTTGGTTAAGCATATATTCGTGGTTAGTAATATAAAGAACTTATTTTTATGTTATGTTTTTATCCAAAATGATATCCTCGAAATATGACTTGAATCAATAAGTTCAATAGATCCAGGCGGATGGGATGGGTAACGGGGACTGCATGGATAAGGTGGTTCTGATTTACTGATTTTGCTGATTTACTGTTTAAAAATCAGTAAATATTACGGTTTTACTGTGATATTTATTCAAAGAACTTATTTTTTTATGTTATGTCAGGTTAAAATTTTGTTATTTTTTGTTATGTTTGGTTAAACCTTTGAAATGTATTCAATTTTATTCGTTGCTCATCATGATGTCTAGACGATGATATGAATGAATTTTTTTGTTAAATATTACGAAGTTTATGTAAAACATTTGTTTACGTTCGCTTTATATCTTTGTCAGTATGATGATTAGACCGGTTTATGCAAACCTTTGTTAAATATTATGATGTTAATGTAAAATTAACCATTGATATGTTAGAGATATGCTTGAAAAAAGTGTGAATAGGGTTACGTTGTATGAATGTGTTAGGTACTAGTAAGATTCTTACTGACTTGCTGTTAAGTTGCGAAAGTTTGTTAATGTTAGTGGTTTATATTCGTAACGTATGGGGTGTTTAGGTTTGTCCGTTGTAACTCATATTCTTAGTTCAGGTTATTGGTATGTTAGCTTTATTAATGTGGAAACTTGTTAACGTTAGCATACTTTCACTGCTCTGTATGATAATTAACAAAGGTTATGATAAATTCTTGCTAAATATTTACCTGTGTCAATGTAAAATTATAACGTTAATATGTTTAGATATATGGTTTGGTAAAAGTATGGAAAAATAGGTTACGTTTTTGTAGCAATGTCAGTTACTTTACAGGTGTTTAAGTGTGGACTTTGTTAATGTTAAACAGTTTATTCGTGCTTAAGTTTGTTGTTAAGATTCGTCTTGTACATTAATTTTCTTAGCTCTGGTAATTGTTATGTTAGCTTTTATTAATGTGAAAACAATTGTTACGTTTAGCATATATTCCCTTGGCTTAGTTCCAAATAGAACTATCTTTGTACTACTTTATTTGTTGTTGTTGTTGTTGTTGTTGTTGTTGTTTGTTGTTTGTTTGTTGATTGTTGTTGTTGTTGTCGAACGAGAATATATACCCTTTGGAACTGATATGGATCATTCGTACGTCGTATTCTTTGTTTACTTTTCTTTCTGATTGTTGAAGAAAGATCTCATTACATTTAAGGGTGTTTATACACTAATTTTCCTTCAGTGACATAGGTTTTTTTCCGCTGTGTTGATACGATGACATCTCCCTGCATCTCTACGCTTTTTGTTGATATCTTCAAGAGGAGTTTCGTTATTCCCAAAGATGTGTCATTCCATTTATATTTAATCGTAAACCGAATGGCGACTGCTACATTGCTTGTGTATTCCTGCCAGAGGGTCAAATATAATAAGTTTTGCATCACTTTATGCAAATAGTTAAAGCATAATCATTTTTCATGTTTAGAGTTGGTATTTTTCTGAAAGGAAGGCGGAGTCTAAAAGAGATAAGTGCTTAAAACTTTACTTTATTGTCGTCTTTACTCATAAGGTATTATGATGGTTCAGGTTTGGTGTATGAACACTTTTTTTTGATAATGTTATGTGTCAGATGTAAGATTTAACGTTAATATGTTAGGGATATGCTTGGAAAAAGTATAACAGGTTACGTTTTGTATGTAAAGGTAGTTACTTGTACGGTGTTAAGTGGGAACTTTGTTAATGTTAACAGTTTATTAGGACGTGATGTGTTAAGGGTTTGTTCGTTGTATCATTATTTTTCCTAGTTCAATATGAATGCTATGGTAAGCTTATTAATGTGAAAACATTGTTATGTTAGCATATTTTATTCCTGATTAGTCATAATAAAGACACTCGGTGGACACTTTGTAATAATGCTAACAGTTTATTCGTATGTAGTTGGTGTTATGGTTTGTCTTTGTACATTATGTTCTTAGTTCATGTTAACGCTATGTTCAGTTTTTATTGATTGTGGAAACTTTTTATGTTAGATTAATTTCGTTGATCATGTTATAATTAACCATGTTGTGAGACAATTTTAGTAAATGTTAACTTAGGTGTTGTAGTGTAGGATTAACGTTAATATGCTAGAAGTTATGCTTGAAAAATAAAGATTAGTTACGTTTTGCCATACCAATGTTAGTTGCTTCTAACTGGTGTTAATGTGGAACTTTGTTAGGATGTTAAAGTTGTTATTCGTGTTTAAAGGTGTGGAGGTTTGTCCTTGTACATTATTTTTCTAGTTCATATGACGATATGTTAGCTTTTTTGATGGGGAAACTTTGTTACGTTAGCATAATTTCGCTGCTCTGTATGAATAATTAACCAAGTTGTGATAAATTTAGTTAAATATTACCCATGTTATGTTGTAATTAAACATCGTTATGTTAGAGTTATGCTTGACAAAGTAAGAATAGGTTTACGTTATTTGCATGCTATGTTTAGTTACTTATGGTGTTTAGTGCGGTAGTTTGTTTAAATGTTGACTGCTTATTCCCTGCTAAAGATTGTAACGTTTGTTGTTGTACATATTTTCTAGTTCAGTTGGGATGCTATGTTAGCTTTAAATTAAGATAGTGAAAACTTTGTACGTTAGAGATAACTCATGTGGTCCTGTAAATGATAATTTACAACACGGTTATGTAAATTTTTGTTAAATATTACAGTCTTAATGTAAAATAAACAGCGATATGTTTAGAAAGTGTAAGTAGGTTCGTCTTTGTAATGCTATATTAGTTACTTTAACTGTTGTTAAGTGTGGAACTTTGTTACGTTAACAGTTTATTTCTTGTTTAAGATGTGCTAAGTTTGTCGTTGTGGGTTATATTCATAGTTCAGATGATACTAAGTAAACTTTATTAATGTGAAACTTATGTTAACGTTGAAATATATTGATTGATCTTTGTATAGAACTTGATTTTATATGATTATGTTAATTCAAAAATGAATAACTCAAAATGTGAACTTGAATCAATGATCATAGATCAAATTAGATAAGGAGTGGTCAGGAAGGTGGGATGGTGGTGGGTTGGATAGTGGTTTGATTTAGTGTTTTACTGCTTTTTTAGGGTATGTAAAAACGTTACATATTTTAAGTAAAAAATTTTGACCTTAATCAATTGATCAATAGATCACAGATGGTCAGGAGGGAGGTTGGATAGTGGTTTGATTTAGTGGATTACTGCTTTCAGGGTTGTAAACGGTTACAAATTTTAGTAAAAATTTAAACCTTTAATCAATTGATCAATAGATCACAGATGTCAGGAGGTGATGGATGGTGGTTGGATAGTGTTTGATTTAGTGATTTTACTGCTTTAGGTATAGTACAAAACGTTACCATTTTTAAGTAAAAAAATTTGACCTTTAATCAATTGATCAAATAGATCATAGATGGTCGGAAGGAAGGTTGGATGGTGCTGATTTGTTGATTTACTGCTTTAGGGTATGTAAAAACGTTACAATTTAGTAAAAAAATTTGACCTTAAATCAATAGATCAATAGAATAATAGATGGTCAGGGGGGAGGTTGGATAGTGGTTTGATTTAGTGATTTAACTGCTTTAGGGTATGTAAAACGTACAATTTTAGTAAAATTTGACCTTAATCATAGATCAATAAGATCACGAACTGGACAGGAGGGGATGTTTGGGTGGCTTTGAATTTAGCGATTTACTGCTTTGGGTATGTAAGTTACAATTTTAGTAAAAATTTGACCTTAATCAATAGATCAATAGATACATAGATCAATAGATCAATAGGTTGGATAGTTGGTTTGATTTGTGATTTACTGCCTTAGGGTATGTAAAACGTAATTTTTTAAGTTCATAAAAAGAATAAGAATTTTATTTATTTATTTATTTTTATTGATTTATTTTTTTTCTTAATGGGTTCTGAAACC
>JABUQX010075861.1:50000-54894 GCA_015478945.1 Trachelipus rathkii
TTCATGTAGGGGGGTGAAAGTCATGTGTGTATTGAAAGTGATTTTGTGTTGCTTACCGAGAGGAAGATTGTTGTTTGAAAGGAAAACTGTTGGAAGGGTATTTGATTTTCCTCTCTCAGAAGTGAGTAATGTGATAGAGGATTTTTGATGAGAGACGGTCATTCTGTTTGTTAGTAGCCATTGTTCGAGGTGGCTGGTGGTTTATATATGTTGCTATAGCTTACGACTTGCTGTGTTCATAAAGGGACTTTGAACTGTGATTGTTAGATCATCTGCATAGCTATTGACGTTTATAGAAGGGATTTGGGTTGTGGAAGATCGTGCATAAAGAGATTAAAGTGTTGGTGATAGGATGCCACCCTAGGGTACTCCATTATATAATCTGCATGTACGAGAAATGTGGCGTCCTTGCTAGTAAATTTGCTATTATTTTCTTGTCATTGATGTTTATTTCTGCTCTTAATACTTTGTCTATTAAGAGGTGACATGGAACTGTATCAAATGCCTTGTTTATGTCTATTGCTACTAGGAGAGTGCGGAAGGGTGGCAAATTTGGACTAAAATCCTGTGGGGATGTTTTGTGAGAGATCTGTAAATAGTATGGTAGTGAAGTATTTTTGTCTAAATCCATGTTGCGTATCTGGTGTCTGAGAGGAGGATAAAGCGGGAGATTCTCTTCAGGATTAACATTTCGAAAACTTTAGATATTATAGAGAGCAATGATATAGGTATATAAGAAGCTGGTTCGGTGTGTGGTTACTGGTTAGTTAGGTTTTATCATGGGATTATTGTGTGTGTATTTCCAGAATGGCGAGATAGTATTGGTTTGCCAATCTGTATTAAATATATGGGTTAGGACTGCAATGGCTTTAGTTAATGGGTGTTTGAGGTGGATATTGGATATATTGTCTTGACATACTGCTTACGAGTTTTTGAGGTTTTTGATGGTAATGAGCAGGGTTGTGGAGTCGGAGTCGGGGAATCGGTAACTTTGAAGAGAGTGGAGTCGAAGTCGGAGTCGATAATTTTGAAGAGGGTGGAGTCAGAGTCGGAAAATTTTGAACCGACTCCACAACCCTGCTATTAAGTACCTCTAACGGGTTGAATATGGGGGGGTTTCTTGGTTGTTCTTTAATACTTAAGTCTTTAATTGCTAGTCTATTGGTGGGTGCTGTAGGCTTATGGCTAATTTTAGAGTAGTGTGACATAGTAATATTGCATTGATTTTTTGGGCTAATTGTATTGTTTACAGATGGCTTCATGGGTTGGTGGGGGTTGCGTGTTTGTAAAGTGTGGATTATTTATTTTGTTCGGAATAGTTTTGCTTGGCTTTAGGATGTTAATTGGATGAATGTTTGGGTGTATTAACAATTTTTATTTTTAATTGAGATAATTAGATTATAAATTCTGTTGTTGAGGTCTGATATATATATATATATATATATATATATATATATAATATATATATTATTATATATATATATATATATATATATATTATATATATATATTTATATAATATTATAGATGTATATATATATATAATATATAATATATATATATTTATATATTATATTTTTATATATTATATATATTTATATATTATATATTATATATATATATATATATATATATATATATATATATATATATAATTAATATATATATATATATATTATATATATATATATAAGAAATTATTATATTATATATATTATATTATATATATATATATATATATATATATATATATATGGACCTTATAAGTTTCATTGTGCATATAAATGTTTTTGTTTTTTTTCTTTCATATATTAATATATTATTAGCATATGATACTAGCAATTAATTAACATGGGAATGAGAAAGATATGAAATATGGAAATATTAAAAATTAATTAATAAAGTAAGCAAAAACGTTCATTTTGCATGAGAAAGAAATTTCATTTCGGTGCTAAAACGTGAAAGAATTGGATGGAGTCCAATATTTGGCTCGCGCTACGCCCAATTTTCACCCCATAAAAATGGACATAAATTTCGGAATTATCAGCGAGATTTTGACCCTATAAACATCAAACGGTAGCCTTTTATGCCCTCTAAAACGTTGTTTTCTGGTGTTTTTCTGTATCTGTAGTCATTCTTTCAGAATTTTCAATTTTTCAAAACCCATGTTTTTGACATTTGTCAAAACTCCTCCTAAACTATTTTTCGAAATAACTTTAAACTTGAAATATGCATAGATAGGTCCATTACCTACAATATGGTAGAGGTACTTTTTGGATTTTTTGAGTTTTGTGCTCAGCGTTGTCCAATTTCCAAACCCACTTTTTTTTTATTTTGAAATGAAAAATTGCGATATTTTTTTTTTTTTTCTGTTTGGGCGAAGTGGACGAAATTTTTGAGGGCATATGTAGTCGTGGGAGATGCACATTTTGTACTTTGATAATTTCTTTGTATATGCATTAGTTTTGGATTTGTTCTTGGAACAAATTTAAAAAAAAAAAAAATTTTGAAAATTTTTCAAAAATTTTCTTTTGAGTATACAAAACATTTATCTAAGCAAAAAAGATGCATCTCGCGCGGCTATACAAGTCCTGAAAATTTGATGTTGATCGAACAAGTATAAAAAAAATATATCCTAATATTTCACTTTTTCAAACATTTGAATTTTTTGGAAAAGTGAAAAATTGATTTTTTTTTTCTACTCATCCAATCAACATCAAATTTGCAGGGCTTGTATAGTCGGGCAAGATGCATCATTTTTACTTAAATAATTTTTTGTATACTCAAAAGAAAATTTTAAAAAAAATTTCAAAATATTTTTTTTTTGAAAATTTGTTCCAAGAACAAATCCAAAACTAATGCATATACAAAGAAATTATTTAAGTAAAAAATGTGCGTCTCCCCCGACTACATATAACTTGAATCTAAAAGTTTGATTCTGCAACATTCCTTTATAACTAAATGCAATAATAATAATAATAATTGCTCGCAAGATTTATACATTTTGGTTAATTTTCTTCCTCTTTTATAGCAAAAATTTATTTTGTAGTATTTTGAAAAACTTTTTAAGTTATTTAAAATAAATTAATTAGTAAAGCGCATGTGAAATATATTTTAATAGTTTAAAAAAAATATATATATATAATATTTATCCATTAAAATTATTTTCTTTTATTATATTTTAAGGATAACATTTAAAGTTTTCTATTTGCTTCATTATTTTTTTGTATTTTCCATGGTTTACAGCATAGTAGTACTGTGTTTACAGTTTACTTTATAATTTAAATTTATAATTAAAAAAGGGATTATATTATATCCTGAATGCACTGTTACCGGTTCGCGGAGCAAAAGTATCATGGAAAAGTATTAATGAAAATTCAAAGAAATCTTTCATAAGGTTTCAAAAATAGTTTTTACTTTCCTTTTCTTTTCGTTTTTTTACCTTTCTAGTAATTCGCCTGAAAATATTACAGAAGAAAAATAAATACGGTATAATACCATTATTGGTATATCCCTTTTCTGTTGTAAAATGTTTTAAACAATATTTGCACATTTATAGGCAAATGAGTTATAGAAGGGTTCAATGTAAATTTTTATACTATGAAGGGTTAACCTTTTACCATATTTAAATTAATTAACATACAAAATGAGATTAACTTCACATAAGTTTATGAGGTTTAGAAAACTCCAAAGCCCCTAAAACTGCAAATATTTCCAAGGAAATCCTAGGAAAAGTCTTAAACATAACTTCTTTTATGACTAATGGTAACTTTTTATTGAGGTTCTTTGAATTTTAAAAGCTGATTCAATATTTTCAAATTCTTTGACTTGAAATCCACATTAGGTTTAGTAATTCTTTAAAAATGAAATTTAGGAACTAATGCCTGCTAAATCAATTCAAATATCTAATGTAAGGGATAACTATTGTTCATGTTGGCGCACTCGAGAAATGTTCATGAGGGCTTGAAATAATTTTCATTTGAGAAAGAGGTTTCCAAGGGATAGATCCTACATTTTGTAAAAATATTTGTTTAACATTTTCATATTTTCAGAAAAAGAATGTTTGTTTTTTAATATTATTCAGAAGACAGTGTCCCTAGAGATAAGATCCTTTCCCCCCTTATTTTTTATTTCTTTACCTCAAATATGAATGCCAGTTCATATACATATATATATATATATATATAATTATATATATATAATATATATTATAATATATTATATATAATATATATATATATATATAATATATATATATATAATATATAATATATATATATGTATATATTTTATCATATATATATATATTATATGCTGTTATATAATATATATATACTAAATATATAATATAATATATATTTATTATTATTAATTAATTATTATTATTTTATTATAAAATATATTATATATATATATTATTATATTATATATATATATAAAATATATATATATATATATATATTATATATATTTATATATATATATTATATATATAATATATTATATTATATATATAATATATAAATATATATATATTATATTATATTATATTATATATATATTATATTATATATATAATATATAATTATATATTATATAGATATATATTATATACAATATATATATATATATATATATATATATAATATATATATATATATTATATATATATATATATATATATATATATATATACTATATATGTATATATATATATATATATATATATATATATATATATATAAATATATATATTATAATATATATATATATATATATATATATATATATATATATATATATTATATATATATGTATTATACTTTATATATATTATATATATTATATTATTATAATATATTATACTTAATATATATATATTATATATTATTTT
>JABUQX010075862.1:0-2500 GCA_015478945.1 Trachelipus rathkii
GTGTTGGCCTCCAGACTCAAAGAGAAAAATCTACTCGGTGAGGACGCGCGTATCACGTTCTTTCGTAGAAGGCATCAGGACTACATGGGCTACTTCTGCGAGGAGGAAGACCTCGTGTACTGCCGAGATGTCGCCGGTCTTCTTGCTAAACTCGGCGCTCCTCAATATGATCCGAGAGATTGGCGACTCTTCATAGACAGTAGCAAGCGCTCTTTGAAGAGTGTGCTCATTCACAACGGGAACGAGTTCGCCTCAATTCCTCTTGCGCACTCCACAACTCTCAAAGAGAAATATGAAGCAGTCAAGTACGTGCTCGACAAAATCCAATATCAGCAGCACCAATGGATCATCTGCGTCGACCTTAAGATGGTGAACTTTCTACTTGGTCAGCAGTCCGGGTACACAAAGTACCCATGCTTTATATGTAAGTGGGACAGTCGAGACAGAGCCCAGCACTATGTGAAGAAAGAGTGGCCGGCGCGAGAGCAGTTAGTACCTGGGGCCAGCAACATCATAAACGAACCTCTTGTTGACCGGGAAAAGATTTTGTTCCCACCGCTTCACATCAAGCTTGGGTTAATGAAACAGTTCACGCGCGCTCTGGACAAGGATGGGAGGTGCTTCAACTACCTGTGCCGAGCCTTCCCTGGAGTCACCATTGAGAAGCTGAAGGCCGGCATTTTCGATGGCCCACAGATACGGCAGCTCATCAAGGACACAGAGTTCGAAAACTCCATGAACACGCTAGAGTGCGCCACCTGGAGGTCGTTTGTGCAGGTGGTGAACAACTTCCTGGGGAACAAGAAGGCAGCAAACTACGGCACACTCATCAACAGCATGATAAAGAACTTCCAAAACCTCGGGTGTTTGATGAGTATAAAGATGCATTTCCTGTTCTCACACATGGAGAGGTTTCCTGAAAACCTTGGTGCGGTCAGCGACGAGCAGGGAGAAAGGTTCCATCAGGACATGCGTCAAATGGAGGAGAGATACCAGGAGCTGGACGCAGTCATGCAGGAGGACTACTGCTGGTCGCTGAAGAGACAACCCAGCAGCTGCTCACACACGGAAATCGAGGAAACGAGTTGCCGTGAACTCCTGAACTTTGTGACACGTACGCTCATGTACATGTATTAAACTTATCAAATGTAATCGAGTATATAATAAATGAATGAATTTGGATACGTTGACTTTTATTTACCCAGGAAAACGGAAAAACTGAATGTTTATGATCCTCAGGAATTGGGTTTTTGGACGAAAAATAGTTTTTTTCTTAAATGTCTGTAGCGAACAAACCAGACCTGATTGAAAAAAACAAAGGGCATTTTCGGTCTCAGCGCATCTCAAATAGTCTAATTCCTCTGAAAAACCCTGGACGATTTTCAAAAAAAAAATTTTTGTTACCCAGTGTTATAGTTGCGTGGAAGATTATGTCGAGTTGAAAGGTAAAGAAACTCTGGTTTTGAGGTACTGAAAATTACCATGTTTTCTTTTCCCCAATTAGAGATTCGAAAAAAATCAGATTTTAACTTCTCAAAGGACACCCTCCTGGCATGCGTTAATTGCTGTCGGAAGGGTCGGCTCTTAAATTGGAAAGAGCAATGAAGGGTGGTGTCTTTGGCATGGGGGTTGATATGAGTCGTAGTGAAGTCATTAATAAAAGTAGAAAAAGAGTTAGAGATAGCATAGAACCCTGTGGAACATTATCAATAGATTTAAAGGTAGAACGGTGCCCGTGTGCAACAGGTGCTATAGCACGACCGGAATTGAAATCAGAGATAAGGCCACAAAGAGAATACTTACCAAAAGAAAGAAGTTTAGAAATCAAATCTTTTTACCAGACTCTATCGAAGCTCCAGAGTAAAAGATTCACCGAATTGCAAACTAACAGAGGACAAAGAATCAAAAAGGAGAGAAAGAAGATCACCAGTAGAGCGTTTCTTACGTATACCATAATGACGATCAGAGATTAAATTAGAAGTATTGAGATGTTTCCAAATATTCCTGTTTAAAGCAATAAGATCATAATTAGAAGGTTCAGAATTTCCCCCTTCAGTACCTTCTTAGTGTTAAGCCCATAGAGAGCATAAATAACATATTTAGATAAAATTACGATGTTCAACATAAACGGGAGGGAGGGGCAGGGAGGGGGCAGGGGGCAGGGGGCAGGGGGAAGGATTGGAGAAGGATTAATAGGTCTGAAAATCGCCAAGAGTGGAATTAGTGGAAAAATTGTGAGAAAAGAGTTCAGCTTTGGCGGAAAGTAAAAGGGCAGCTGTGCCATCGGAAGGTACAAGAGGAAGAAAAGAGGAAGAAGCAAAGTTAAGAGTTGATATATTTTTGCAAAACGCCAGATAGGACATGAGGAAGAGGAAGAAGAATGATCGTTGGATTTCTAAGAAGAGAACAATTTTTACCGTCACGGAGAATTGATTTTGTTTGATTCCGAGATGAATAGTTTCACGAGTTTCTGAATATTGAAAGCGACGGAATTTCTAAA
>JABUQX010075862.1:7500-34951 GCA_015478945.1 Trachelipus rathkii
ATTAAAGATGACTTAAGAAATTACCATGGTCTTCAAACTCAACAAGATCGTGCTTCTTACACTTCACCTGGAATCTTGCAAAATTTGTTTTTCGAGGTGCAAAATAGTGTTTTTCCTTATATAAACATCAATATTTCTGGCTTCTCCATCTCACCTTTTCTCTGACAAACCAAAAATTTAACTTTATTTTTCAGTTTCATCTTTCCCACTTTCTTGTTCTGAGTGCACGCAATGTTGTTTTACATCTGCAAATTGAATCTTTGATCTATTCATCTACACGATATAAGGTAAATCCATTCTAGAACACTATCTTACAATACATTTTTACTTAATATAATAAATATATAAATAATTCTTATATATATATATAAAATGTATTAATAGATCGTTTTTCGAGTTTTTGCATTTGTAGCTTAAATAAAATAGGTCACATGACTTACACGCGGCCAGTAAATGAATATCCAGTATAAAAAATATTGACATTATACATTAATCAAATCGAGTTAAAAAATAATAATAAATTTATACTCTAATATAAACATAATTCTAGGATTAATTAATATGAAATAATATATATTAATCATTGTAATAAATAAATATATGATAATAATAATTTACTCAGATTTAACATAACAGTGTTAATTTCACATTTATATGTTTATGTAATGAAATCTATTTATTATATACAGTGAGTAATTTTCACGATCCTAAGGTTGAGAAATCAAACTACTGAATATAAATACGAGCATTTTTTTAGAGTCAAAATGACAATAAATAGATAATACGGTGATATTATAGATAAAGATAAGTATCACTCTGAAAATAATTAATATATCTAAAATATATATCATCATCACATAAAATACTCATATAAATTATAATAACAGCCTGTGACTTACAACTTGCAGATCTTCCACTCTGGTACTATTTAATGTATTCCCATCAACTTCAAAAGTTATCTACTTCTGGAAGGGGTACTTACTCATTCAGCCTTTTACTCTCAAAACTTTTAGTACTGATTACAGAGTTTTATTACTTTATAATAAATCATTTTTATATTCATATTGATTTTTTTAAATTTTAATAATAATTAAACTTTGTAATAAAAGATTATGATTTATATAATAAATTCATTTTCTAATAAAATAACTTATCAATATAAGATTGCGTAAATGGATTTCGATAAATAGGATAGATCTCAGTCTGGTAGATTAATACTTTATTCACCGTTATATAATTAAATATTAATTCTTTTTTTCTTAAATTAGACATATTTCGGTAAAATAAGTAAATTAACCCTGGCTTTTCCGATACATCGTCCTTATATGTTTTGTTAAGATAAAGACTATATCAAAAACTTCGAAAAGGTTTGGTGATTCTTCTCTCTTCTTCTCGGTTCTTCCTCGTCTCTCTCTCTCTCTTCTCTCAATAATAATCTCACTAAACAATATAATTCAATTCAATTCAATTCATAATATAAATAATATAATATCAATAATAATAATATATATAAATATATTACTCATCTATCTCTCTACTATTAATGTAATTTACTTGTGCGTTCAGAATTTTATAGTACGAATAGTATACTTAGCCTATAATCGCTATACCCTTACTCACATTTAACATCACTCAATAATGGTGTTCCTAAGGGTTTATAGTCTTATTCTACTTACTACGATCAATTCACTTCTTTCAATACACCTATACTCAATTTTCATTAATGATGTTTAATTAGAAAATCACATCTCGACATCTCTTATATTTGAACTTTTATTGTATATTTAATGAAATAAATAAACTGAATTATTAATATAATCAATCTTTCAGTTGAAGAAAGATAGCGTCTATAAATACTTGCAATTATTATCGCTATAATATAATAACGGAATGACTATTGCAGATATAGACGTGTCTAATCTTTTTACAATCTCAATCTGATATTAGATTTAGGGGACCAATAAATATAATTGTGTATAATATTTTCAATACATTCAATAAACATACGATAATTACAATTACTATTTATAACTATGATAAATAATAATACTTTCACATAAGCATAAATTAATAAATACAAGTAATATTCAGAATAACACTCAACATATATGATCCTTCATTGCTGTCATAATTTTGTTAACGTAACCTTACTTATATAACTCTTCATTTACGACATCTCTCTTTAGTTAAAAAAACTTCTAAATCATTTGTTTTGGTCTTAAATAATATAAATATAGATAATATATCAGAATAATTAATTCTCAATCTCACAGTATCTTCCATTTATAATTAATTAATGGATAGATAAAGTATTATCCACACTAAATTGACTATCTCTAATCAAATTAATGTAGCCATGTTTTTCCTCTCAGATAACTATACTTTCTGATCATTATTTGTAATTTTTTTCTCTTAGCCTCATCTCTCTTGCTTACAATCCTAACCTTCCAGTGTTAGGTTCTAATAGACATTTCGATTAAATTGTTAATTGATATATATATTAATTTATTATAATCATATATTAATTATTAATAATAAAAAATTAGACTATAAATTTCTTCAGAAACATATATTGAGGGGAATAACGCAATTCCGTACACCGTCTTTCTCCAAATTCATCATTTTTTCGTATTTCAATGATAATAATATATCTGTTAGATAACCATAAATTAACAGATATTAATCGTTCATTATAAACAAATATACTCCATAATGTGAATTGAAAATAATAATAATGTGTTAGTTCAATCTTATATTTTAATTTATTATTCTCTATACATATTTAATATATAATAATAATAATATATAATAATATATATAGTATTTTGGAAATTCATTAAATATTCAATTATTAATCGTATATACATGCCAAATCAGGGTTACTAAGGTTCTTGATGAACAAGAGCATCAATCATTTAAGTTAGTATATATTTATATATACCATAATATAATGAATAATTAATATATAGTATATGTTATATACAAAATATGATAAATAATAATAATTAATAGTAATATATAATATTATATTAAATAATAGATATAATAATATTTAATAATAATATAATAATATTAAATAATTAAAATGTATTTAAATATTAATATAATATAATATATAATTTTTATATATTGAAATTAAATTTTATATATATTTATAATTGAATAATTATTAATAATATAATAATATATTATAAGTAAATATAATAATATAATACAATTTAATAAATATATATATATTAAGATATATAATTTCACATAATAATAATTACAATTCGTCACTTAGAACCTCATACCACTATTACTATATATATAATATAATAATATATATATATTATACAATTAAAAAATAAATTATATTTAATTAAATTAATTATTTATAATATAAATTCATATAATTTATATTAATATATATTACAATATATTATAATATATTTATATATAATTATATATATATATATATATAATAATATATTAATATTATATAGATATATATATCATATATATATATATATAATAATAATATATAATATAATATATAATATATATTATATTATATATATATATATATATATATGATTATATATAAATATAGATATATTAATAATTAATGATAATAATTTAATATTAAATATAATAATTATATAATTATGATAATTAATACTCTAAGAGATTATGTATTTATATAATAACTAATTTATTAACAATAATAATATAATATATAATATTAATTAAATAATATTGAATAAAACAATAAATAAAATCATATCTAATGAATATAAAATAATATTAATAATTAAATTAATATAGTATTATTTTTATAAAAAATAAATAAATATAAAATACAATATATTTTAAATAATATTATAAAATAATATAGTTACATTTAAAAAATTAAGATTTTATTCCAGAGCTATTTAAGGAATAAGAATAAATAATTTATATAATAATAATATATTAATAATTTATAATAATATAATTAATATTATATATTAATAATTATTTATATATTAAATAATATTAATAATAATTTATCAAATATTTATATAACTATTATTATATAGAAAATAAAATTAAAAACAAAATATAAAATTGATGCTCTAATAAATTAGATGAATAAACAGTTAAAAATACCTACGAATATAAAGGAATATATATACATTATGCTACTTTATATTATAACTTTATATATATATTATATATAACTTAACTTATCTATATCATACTTATATACTTACTTACGTTAACTTAACTCATATAATTAGTATAATTATAATTACTTACAATATAAATTAAATATAATTAATTAATAATATATATAATAATAATTATAAAATGAGATTTTTATTTTAATTATGAAATACACTAATTATAAAGAAACTGTAATTATGCTTATTGCAATATAAATAACAATAATAGTAATTATATATGGAATGGTGGAATTAATTATACATTTGGAGGGCATGTTTTTTTAACGATGGAAAAAATCAAGATTGGAAGTTTGGTATTGAAAAGTTTATTAATGAATCATGATATAAAGAATATGTATGATTATAGGTCAGTTTACTTTTATTATAATTAAATACTTCATTATATATGATTATGGATTGAGCTGAAATCTTATCAGTTAAAATTGTGGTATCCAGTATCCTTCAATAGTTTACTCAATCGTGTGTACGAATAACGTTCATATTACAATATGACTAGAACGTGTTATGATTTATTAAATGAATTTATATGTGGAATATATGTCAGAGCAAGGTTGGCATTTCTAAAAAGTCTTTATAATGATATTGGAGGTAGTGTATTAATTACTTTGAATAGACTGGAGAAACAATGAACCAATTACATTATTTGAAAGTTATAAATATATAATTATGTGATCAAAGTAATCCTGGTTTTTCACAGTTAACATGAAAATGAATTGTAACAATTATGTGAGTATAATTATATCAATTATAATTCGCATTGATATTATATTTATTTACTATATGATTAGTTTTGTATATGTAATGTATAAATTATAAATATAAGACCATTAATACCATACTGTATTCATCAGTAATAGATAAATACAATTTATGTCTCACTATCACTATGAGCATGGTTCTAATAATTATCGGATCCATATATATCAGTTCAGACTTATGATAATATAATAATAATCCCATTATAATAATAAACATGACACATACAATAAGGAAATTTAATGAAAGACTATTATGGAATATCCATATATATATAAACGTGAGTGAGTGAGATAATACGGATTCAATACATTTTTAAATGAGATTAAAATCTGTTAATACAAGTAACTAAATTAGTCAATGTTCTTTCGACTGATAATAAACTTTTCACACATAAGCTTCAATGCTATGCGTTTTTATTTCCGTGGTAAAGATATCAACCTCCATATATAATGACCATCTACTTAGTTGTATAATTATATCAAATTTTAATTTTTATTTCTATCCAATATTATATTTATCTGTGATGCTAATTAGTTATTACAATGCTATTTAATATATTTTACCTTTCAAATATTTATTTAATAATATCGGTGGGATCGTTGCGAAGTTATATATCATTTTTTCCTATTAATATTATCCGTGAATAACTGATTTGGCATTACTATATATATATTTTATTTATAATATATTATATATATATATTTATATATATTATATTTATATATACTTATTATATTATAATTTATATTTATTATATATATAACTACTATAATTTATATATATATTATATATATTATTTTAATAATATATATATTATTAATAATATTAATTATAAGGTTTATATTGATATGTTATGTATTTAGTATGTAGTGATATATAGTATATTATTATTTCATATTAATTATTATTAAATTTAATATTACTTTTAGTATATTTTTGATATCTATTTGATTTATTGCCCTACGTTAAAAAGAAGAGCCTATTTTGGTAGTTTATAGTTTATGTTAGTTATGTGATTTGTTAGTTATTATAGTTTTTTAATAGTGTTTATAGGGTATTATTAGGTGATATGTAATGCGTAGGTTATATTTAGTAGGATTATTGATAATTGTATAGTGTGATATTATTATAGTATCGTTATAGATTTATGTTTTAGATAACTTCGATATTTACTATATTAAAATTTGGAAATAAGTTAGTTCCGGTGGAACACTTATTATTTCTATTGTGTGACTAGGTTGATGTTTGGTCTGGCAGAGTTGCGTATACTATTCTTTATTATTAAATTCAAAGAATAGATGTGTTGTTTATGCTAGTTCTTTACACTTACCATGATTGGATAAGTACAGTGACCCTTATCAGATGTCTAGATGTATTGGTTTGATGCCCTTTCTGCTCGAGGCGATGCTGCTTTTACTGAATGATACGTTTACTTGTGAGAGCTGTTGGCACGATCGAGGATATTTTTCGAGCGGTAAACATGAGGATCATACAACTATTTAGAGATCCTCTCGATGATGGCGTTATCATGTAGATGTACTATTATTTTTTTATTTGTTATTTATTGATGTGTACTAGCACGTTGTTTTCGAAGTATTAGTTGTACTGAATTTAAAAGTATATTTAATTTTAGTATATAAAGATGAAAGAAAGAACATTTTTTTTTGATGTCTTATAAGCTATAGTAGCAGTCGTAAATTTAATGAATCAGTGTTTAAGGGTTGACGATAGAGCTGTATATTTATCTATACGGGTGTGTTTCAGTTAGTATGGTGATGTCTCTGACGTTTAGTATTAGATCCTAGTATTACTAGCTACTTATGAGTTATTTGAGAGTGATTATCTTACTACATGAGGGAATGCTGACTAACCATGCAGAGGTCATACAGCTAGTAGATAATTTTAAGTGAAATTTATTGGTATTTGTGTACCTTGTAGGTTTATTTTCATATAATGTGATTATTTCAATGAGAAGGGTGTTGTTGATTGCTATTTGGGGTTTAGAATAACTAATAACGGATAACTGTGTGGAGAGTTAGATATATTGATCACTATGAGTTGAACTCAGCGATGTATATCATTTGAAATATTGGTGTAATGATGGTGACATTACTATGTATTTATCATTTATGGATAATAAGATATATATTTGCAAAGGTGAATTTGCTGAGCAAATGTTAGATTAACATATATATTCTATATTTTTACAATTTTTCTTTTTTTGTATATGGAAATTAGTTATGTTATTAAATTATATTACTGATTTCACGTTAAGATAGGTATGAGGAGTGTAAGTAGTGAGGGTGTAGGTGTGTGATTGTAGTAGTCTGGATGTTGTTACATCCGATGTGGTGTTTCAGATATTTATCTTAGCTTTTGATCTTTTAACCTGAGGGTAGTGGTATGTTACTTTGTGATGCATAATATTGCTTTCATTGTTGAGTATATATAATTAATAAGAACTTGGTGATAGTGAGTGTGGATAGGTTGGGGAAATCATAATATAATAAATTGGCTTTTTTTCATATAAATAACATAATATGGGTGTTGTTGATATTTATGATGAATTTGATATAGTCATTTGAGATCAATATGGTCAATTATATTTTTTTTTATGTATTTATTAGTTTAGTATTTTAATAATTTTATTTTGTTTGAGTGAATTTGGTATTGTGAATGGTAGGTGTTGTTGAGGTGAAATTTAGTTGTATTGTGGAGTTTTATCGGACACTGATATAAATTATTACGATTAGTTTGTTTGAATAAATAATAAAAATATTATTTGAAATTTCAAATGAACTTCTTTTAGGATACTATTTTTCCTTATTATTATGTTTATTAGTGTGGTTGTGTGTATTGTAGGGCTTATGTATTATGGTAGTATAGGTGTTGTATGTGTAATGAGTGTGTATAGTGTTATTAGTGTGGAGTATTGTTATTGGTGTTTTTATATTATTCTTTGTTGATTATTGAGGTTATAGTTATAGTATATTATGTATTGGTGATATGGATAGTAGTATATGTAAGGTTGATTGAGGTTTGAGGATATATATATATATATTTATATTAATATTTATATATATATTATATATTATATATATATATTTATATATATTATATATAATATATATATATATTATATATTTATTAATATAATTAATATATATATATATATAACTATATATATTAATTTATTATTATAAGATGAATTTATTATATATTATAAATATAATATATATATAAAATATTAAATATATATATATATAATAATATAATATATATATATTTATTTATTTTATATATATTTATATTATATTATATATATTTATATTAATATATATATTTTATATAATATTCAATATATATATATATATATTATATTATTAATATATGTATAATATATAATTGTATATGAACTGTATTATAATAATTATATATATAATAAATACTATATAGTATTATATATATATTATTATATATATATATATATATATATATATATATTATAGTTATATTATATATATATATATATATATATATATATATATAAATATATATTATATTATAAATATATTAATAGTAGATATTAATTAATAATTACAAACATATTCACCTATCCAAATATAAAATAATAATGAGTATTTTAAAACTAAATTTATTTATAAAAAATTTTTAATTTTTAAAGTAAGTAGCTATATAGTTACTACTGAGATTTAGGTTTAAAGAAAAAATAAATTAATAAAAAATTATATAATAATTTTAGTAACAATTATAGAAATAAACAATACAATATAGGCAAGCTAGAACTAATCTTATTTAAAAGCGTTTAATATTCATTTTTAAACTTTTAAAAATCTTTTATATCTCTATTTTACTATCATACGAATGAGGATATTTTATATGTAAAGTTAACTTTCTTTAAACAGTAGAAATAGTTATATTATATATTTGACTTTAACATGGTATTAACTGATAGTATATAATATACATATTGAGTTAAATATATTATGTAATATATATATAATATATATATAATATTATAATTATATTTAATATTATATATATATATATTTATATTATAATAATATTAATTAATATAGTATATATTATATATATATATATATATATTTATATTATATTATATATAATAATATATATATTATATAATAATTAATTTTAAACATATATATATATTTATTATATATATATATTATTATTATATTATATTATATATATATATATATATATAATTTAATATATTTACATTTGATACATTATTAATGATTTATGAGAAAAAATGAAGAGATAAAGAGAAATATAAAAATTGGTAGATATTTAGTTAGTTATATGAATTTTTAACGTGTGGCTTATGAATATAATTATCTAAGGGAAGTACTCTAATATGGCAGGTATTATTGTGTTAGTATTTATTTGGTTGTTGTTATTTAAAATGCTTCTGAAACGTGATATTTGTTAAAATGATATTAGTATGTAATCGAATAGTGGATGACATGTTATTAAGAACAAATGGAGTTCCATAAATTGAATGGTATTAAATAAATATAATAGCGGGTGAGGCGGGGTGGTTATTATGTATCTACTTGGTTATAATATTACAATTTGGATATTTAATGGTAATAGTGGTTTGAAAATAAATTATAGCGGATGTGGGTGGCTTAAGGATAGGGATGATTGGACTAGAATGAAGTGAGAATGGAAAGTAAAGGTGGTGGTGACCCTAATAGCCTAATTATGGTAGGGGTGATTTGGTCGTTGTTTATGGGCGAATTCTTAAGAGAGTTTGAGAGGATTGGGAGAGAATTGTAACAGGGCGTCTTAAATGGGGGAAAGTGAAATAAGCATGTTGTAGAGTAAGATTTATTAGTTTGTTAGATAGAGTGACCAATCGTATTGTTAGAGTGAAATAAATTAGATGGTGAGCAGTTGGAGGGAACAAGTGCCCGAGTTAAATATTTAGTATATATATGTAATTGGTAAATATATATATAATAAAATGAGTGGAACTGGTTGATGTTGAAGTAGTAGTTATGATAAGGTTGTTGAATTAGAAAGGTAATAAGTAAGTGTTGGATGTAAAATAAATTCAGCTAGTTGGAATAAAAGGATTCAATAAATCTGAGTATGCCTCTAGGGTCCTTTATTACATGTAAGGTTATGTTGTTACTAACTTATATATAATACGATATTAATGTATAGTACTTAGTACTAATTGAGTCTGTGGAATATAAAGAACGGTTATAATTGTTAATGTACTAAATATATAATAATATTTTCAAGTATGTTATTCACATATTATTAAGGGTGGTTAAGTTGTGAAAAGAAATGGTCAAATATATATATTATTATATATAATATAATAGATGAGAATAGAATACGTATAGGTAAGTTGTGTGGCTTGAATTAATAGTAGGGGTAAATGAGATAGAAACATGTCAAGTAAATTGAGTAATTGTTTTTTGGTCATATAGTGAGATAAAGATGGATGTATATTTGCATAAGATCAGATACGTCGCTCGATAGTGAACTACGAATCACGTGGTTTTATTTTGGCGATAAAAGTTCTCAGAATCTGGGGTTTTTTATCTCGCTTTGATATTGTGCGCTTTTGATGGTAGTATAGGATCTTTGCATGTCAGTAAGGGAAGCGTAAGTATAAAGTGAGTTTTGACAGAGACTGCATGATACATGTGGTGTGAGTAACGAATTCACAATTGTGATAAGCGAGCGCTATTTGTGACTCGAGTAAAGTTATGATTGGTCCAGCACTGGGTAAATGTGAATAAGCATCACAATATCGTCTGAGGATGATTCCATATTCAGTTGTGAGCGTATCAGCGTTGTTAAAGCAAAATGGTGTTTTCTCAGACATGAATTAAGTAGCTTCTTACGTCTCACGAGGTATAGATTTTCTGACTGAGCGACTTCAGCGTGTCTATACTCAATTTTTTTTAGAGGGTCAGCCCAAGGCGGTTGGTGGCTGGGCTTTTTTCTTACGATCTCTATAGAAATTATGTTTATCAAGCTTCCTTCTCTACTCTACGTTATTTCTCTATACATTTTTACAGTGCATTAGCAACGCAACCTAACCACCAGTACTTGGGGGGAGCGATAGTATATGAGTGATTTATGATAGTATATAATATATATATTTAATATATATATTATAATATAATTTATATATATATATATATATATATAGTATATATATAATATATTAATATATATATATATATAATATATATTATATATATAATATATATATATATATATAATATTATTATATAATAGTTAATATATATATAATAATATTATAATAATTATAATATATATATATATAATTATTAATATATATATATAATATATATTATATGATATTTATTATATATATATTATATATATATATTATATATATATATATTATAATATATATATATATTATTATATATATATTATAATCATAATATTATATTTGAGCATTTGCGAAAAAGACATTACATTATCTAATATTCTTACATGTATTTAAAATCATTATTAAATATTTATAATTTAATTTCTTTTATAAATTCTATTACATAAAATTATATATATTCTATTTATATAATATATCAAATATATTTAACTTCGTTTAATATATATCATTAATTCATTAATATATAAATATTTATTGATCACATTTTTTAAATTATATAGATATATAAACAGTATATGAAATATATAATGAATAGGGGTGGTATTATAATCTTAATTTTTACATTGAATAATCACTAAATTCCACAAATGAGTAATTAACTGTTGGAATGTGTTATTATAATTTACATTATAATGGGTGTGTGTTTGTGTGTATGTGTGATATGTTGTTGTAGTTGATTAGTGTGTTGTGTTGTGATGGTGTGTGTTGTGATGATGTGTGTGTTGTATAGGTGATGTGTGTGTGTGTGTTATTGTGTATTGGATAATGTGGGCGAAGACAATAATAAGCTAATAGTTAACTCAGGAGAAGTATAGAATAGAAAAATTTAAAATTATATATAATAATTAATATATAAGCAAAACTAGTGATAAGCCCATCTAATATTTATATAGTTAATAAATAATTATATATATAATAATATATATATGAATTATATATATATATATATAATATATATTTATATATTTAATATTATTATATATATATATATATATTAATTTATATATATTTATTAATATATATAATATATTAATATATATAATATATATAATATATTATTATTATTATTATATATTAATATATATTATGATTAGTATAGTATAATACTATCTTAGTTATCTATTCTGACCTGATATATTAAGTTTAAAATATTCGATTTCGGATATTATAATATATGTATCGATTATATACTACAAATGATATCAGTAGATAATACTAAATTTTATCATAGTAAACATACACACAAACACACAACTCACATATATATATATATATATATATTATTATATATTAATATTTATTAATATATATATATATATAATATATATCTACATATAGTTTTAATATATATATATTATAATTATTAATAATTATATATTATAATTAGGTACTTATATTATTACTATATTATTTTTACACATTCACAATTTAAATTAATATATATATAATATATATATTATATTTAAATTTTTCTTATTTCTAATACACTTCTCGTTTAACTATCCTCTCAATTTTAATATAAACATTATTAGTATTCTATGAACACTATATATAATGTTAAAATTTTCTCAATAAATATATTTATCACATAACTAGTATGCTTAGTGTGGTTATGATATAATATACGTAGGTACTAAAGACTGCTCTGATTTTCTATTAGACGTTCTACTTCGATCTCGAGTGTGGACGAGGTATTGTTCAAGATACTTGTAGTGTGTTGATTAATCATAACAATCTGTTGAGTTGTTGTTTTTGATTTATATTTCTAGTTTCATATCGAGTTATTGTAGCGCTTTACTTTTAGTCCATCGTGGGTAGTGGTGCTATATACGACGGGTTAAACATCTGCTATGTGAGTTCTGAGTAATCAATTAATCTCTCGAAAATTAGTGTGAAAGGATTTATTTATTCCAATGATCTGGGCGCAATAACTATGCATCAATATCTTTTCTTTTATCAATGGGGCTTGCATATATAATACATTTTAGTTATGAAACTTAATAAGATAAATTTATAGTAGTTTGTTAAGAATGATTAGTATATAAAGATGTGAAATTACTATAAATAAATTTATTGGTAAAAAGTTTTTATTTTTATGTCTTATGATTTTATAATATCTATAATTAAATCTCTTATTCTCGAAGTAGTAATTATATATATTATATATACTATAATATATATGGTACTACAATATATACCACAAATATTATTTTTTTTATCAAAATAATAAAAAGATAATTGAGGTGGTAATATATATGAATGCTCTTTATTAATTATGATATTTTTTTACATAATGAAAATCAGTTATTCTAATGTAGTTAATAATACTCTATATTTAGTAATGCTAAGTTAGTAAAACCAACATTTATAGTGTATTTGTTATATATCACATATCTATTGTGTGTCACAGACTGGTCTAGTGAGATGTTAGAACTGGTACATAATAGCATGTTGTTAGGGATAATCAGTCTTTAAGTGGTTTACGCAAAATACTGTCAACGATGACTAAAAGTAACAGAGAGACAACTAATGAAAATACTGATAGTAGAATAACTAAAATCGAGCATCTATTCACATACAGGATACTTTTAGAGCGGAGATCGACCTCTGCAACCACTCACGGGGCGTAGACGTAAAGTAAGTGGTACTGCAACTGTGTGTAGAAATACTTATATTCCTTGGATAATTACAATGATTATTGTGTACTCAGGCAATGTAGGACGAGTGAGAGAAGTAGGGACACGATCGTGAATGGTAGTGTGTTAAGTGCAGTACTTTTGTCGATTAAGTGTCTGTCACAAGGGAGGGGCGAGAACCCCCACTGATACGCAGGCACTCTGCTAGGGTCAGAGATTTAACATCCCAGATATAAGAGAAGTTAATGAGCTTAGGTTATTTTCCTAAACCCTAGAGGTAATTGAGAACTTGAATTGTGTATCAGTCCTGTTCTCGTTACGATTTCATCACGGAATAGTGAGCCATGAGAAGCACGGATACGACAAGTCTTTTCAATCCTTGCTGGTGGTCTTATTACCTGTTTGACGCTAACCCGATGTGAACGGGTCAGCTTGTGTTGTTGGTTACCATTAAAATAACTAAAATGTTAACAAAACATGAAAAAAAACTTAAATTTAGTAAAGCAGCGACGTTCATTCTCAAAGTGTTTGAATTGAATCGTTGTTTTAGACTACTTTCGTCGCTTAAGAATAAGGTAAAGAGCATTCATATACGTCACGTGTACTCATCTTGCTAGAATGTAGTGTGAGTGTGTGTGTGTGTGTTTTTGTGTGTGTGTGTAGCATTTTCCGCACTTAAAAATTGTACCAAGCATTCCAGAAATGTATGTCCTTTTTCCGTGCTGTTTGTGTTTTGAGATATGGATTGTGGCTCTTCTAAGGCTAATATAATATATAATATATATATATTATTATATCTATTTAATAATATATACTATTATAATTATAGTATATATATATATATATATATATATATTATATATATATAATATATAATGATGCACATAGTTTCACATCAGCAGTGATAGAATATTACTTGTATATATATGAGGGTGTTATATTTAAAAAAAAATATTATTACATATATATATATTTGTAGCTCAGTTTATTTATTATATATTATTATATATATTATATATATATATATTTTATATATATATATATATGTACTAATTAATATATATATATATATATATATATATACTTATATATTAAATATATATATATATATTATATATATATTATTATTAGTATATTAATATATTATATTGATAAATCGAGAGGATAATATGATTAATCGATATTATGAATTATATTATATGTGTGTGGTGTTTATTTTGTTCAGAAAAATATTAATCCGAGTATAATTGTATCTAAGATACGTAGTGAAATAAAATTAAGTTATTACACACCCGCATTTGTAAAAATAAGCTTCCTCTGTCAAACTTAAGTATTAAATAATATCATGAAAGTCAAAAGCATGAATTAATATATTTCGAAAAATGAAATGTATTATAAAAGCTCCTAATGAATAAATATAATAATTGATGAGCTACTTCAATAACATATAGGTAAAGATTTTACTAAGGGGCTGATTTGTCTCATTCTAGTTGCTATGCTTATGATGGCTAGACAAGTTTTTCCTTAAAGAAGAGTCGAGAGTTCAAAGAATTAGTTGAGTCATTGCGTGAATATGGAAAGATTCATCATTAATAATAGATTTTTTCAAATATATTTTGGGAGGATTGGCCAAAATAGGTTTATAGACTAAAATAAATTGGGATAAAACATTACTAACTCAAATTTAATATCAAAAAAATTTATTATTGATATACATATGACTGACCTATAGCAGAGCTTTAGACATAGGTAAAGGGGATAGGTAAACGTTAGGTTGGGGTGTTTTACTCGGATTGAAGTTTAGTTCACTTTCCAAACATTACAGACAAACTCTCATAATATATACAATATAATTTCAATTATACGCATATTGTGTGAGCGGTATTAATGAGTGTGTTATTTATGAGGTTCCATTCGTGAATAGGATATTCGGCGATAGAAACCATGTTTCGATACTTGTAAAAAAATGATCAAAATCAATAGATTTCTTTGGGTTGTGTGCTAATATGTATATATGTAAGTGTAACTGCAGTGATTTGCTTAGATTGATTATGTTAGATATGCTTTATGAGTCGATAGAGTTCATAAAGATGTTACTAATAGTGTCAAAGTTCGTCTATATTAACTAATGATTATCGCTTTCGCCATTTTATAAGATACAGGGGTTAAAATTATAGTTATTATGTACAGTTAAATATTTATTTACCTCGTGTTGATTAGTGAATTTCTTATATATAGTAAATTGGATCTTGAAAAAGTTGTAAAAGAATGTAAATATCAGTGGAGATTCAATTGTACTTTCTCATCACAGATTGTGTAAAGTTGCATCGAAAATATGAGTTGGGTTTGAATATAAGTGTCAATTTGGGAGTAAGAAATAATGTAGGCTTTACTGTATCACTGAAATAGTGTTGCAAGAAGTAATTGTAGGTATTACGTGTGAAAGTTATTATATATGGAATTTGTTTTATATATAGATGATGTTTTTTGTTCTGTCCCTAAACGTCTTGAGAAGTATTTATTCTGTATAGAATATATATTTTAAGATAAGAAAAGCTCTTTGTTGCTCAGTAGATTGCGGTTAATATTATAAATTGGTATTATATATTAGTTTTAGATGATTGGTAGCTCTCACAAAGAAGAAATCTATCGGTTAAGGTGAAAATAGACTTATCTCACTACTCGAGCTTGACTTTTTACATACTCGATATGCATAATAAGTGTTGATAAATGATTGGAGGTGTGATGAGTAGTAGACATTATGAGGGAGTATTTCTTTGCTCAGGTAAATATTGATATCACTTTATTCAACAAATAGAGTGTCGTTAGAAGTATTAGAGTTATGTTACGTATAAACTCTATTGTGTATTTTGTGACTATAACATTCTATCAACATCAGAGTTCTATATGCTCTAGTATTGGTTTGGGGCTCGAGGATGAAGACAACTGATATATGAATGCTAAACATTTATAAGACATATATATAATTATTGTTATTATGACACGTTGGCAAAAAGATTGATTAGATTTTTAGAGAGTTTCTATAAAGTTTATTTATTTTAGGGGTTTTACTGTATTAATGAGAATATTTCAAATATCTATTAGGCATATATTACAATTATTAATAATAATCTTATCTTATATATTAAATTATATTTGATTGTATATAATTATTATACTGTTGAATTTATTACGAATTATGGGTCAAAAGATATTAATGTGTCTGTGATAAAAAAACATTATTAATATCAGTGTCCAGGTCGCGATACGGCAGATAGGTGCAGTTAATTTATATTTGTCCATATTTTTTTTTCTTGCAATTTGAATGATAACCTGCCAAAATAGTAGGCTTTTGAGATAAAGGTGAGTCATTTTGATTTTAAATTAACTTTCCTCGTGTGTGTGTATGATCTAGTGTACGTGAATAGATGTCGTGTGTGATTTCTATTATATTAGATTAGATTTATAGTGTAGTATATGATAGTTTATTGCCAAATGTTTATCTATTATTTCAGAGTTCTTGAAGTCATTTCAAAAAAAAGTTTGTAAGTTTATTGTATTATCTGATTACTTATATGCAAATTAAATCATATTAGATCTATCATAATTATAATGGAATATATATCTATATAATATATTATTAGATATCTTATGGAAATACCTTATAATTCATCTACTAATTATGTATATTTACGCACTAGTAAATAGGCTGAGCGATCTATATTTATTGACTATTTCACATTATATAATGATTTTGCGCTGAATTCAATGATCTTTATATTCATTTTCTTGATGTGTCAGGTGAATCATTTCGAGGCCTTGGCATGCCGAGTAAATGAGGTTCTTTAGGAGGACCTGGATAGTCAGAAGAGGCGTATACTGAGTGCGCGAAATCAATATATTGAGATAATCGGCTGCAAAACAGCTGCGGTGTGGCATCACTGCTATTGGTCGCACCGGCCGAGATCGTAAGCGGATCTCCAGAGTTAATATGTTGTGAGTTTCGGTAGGCATATCACGGACAGAGATGTGGGATCTTTAATAATATAGAACAGAATTGTAAGAAGGAGTGAGCCGCTAGATTGATAAGAGAAGCAACATTCTGAGCATACATGTTGGAATATGAATAGAAGACTTCGGTGAGAGTGTTACGTAGAGATTAAACGCAGAGATGATGAATAAGAAATTCTCTCAGGGGGAGATGAAGTGTTATATTTGCTGCTCAGACTCTAGTTTTAAAATTAAATATAGAAGGAGTTATTGGAGGAGTGTTGCACTGAATATTTTATATTATAAAACAAAATCGTAAGCTATGAATATTTAATTATAATTATTTATTAAATAGATTATGATTATGATTGTAGAATTAAATTTATTGAGATATATTGATGTGATGTTCTGTGTATTAATTAGTGTATAACCATTACTTATTATATTGCTCTATTAACTATTCTGTGGGGTATTAGAATTAAATATAAATATTGCAGTGCCTTCTCATTCATTGTAGTGAGGATTAATGTCATTGGTTAATGTCTGAGAGAGAATAACAATATTTCGTTTAAAATAATAATATGAGAAATTATTAAATTATTAAATCCAGTAGTGCACAGATGCATGTGATATCATAGGTGTGAGAGAAATTGCATAGAAAAGATGGCTCTATTTTTTAACTTTGTGATCGTTTAGGAAATAAAGTTTAGATCGGATACTTCAATAACTGAGAAGATACTATAAAGTTACGAACTATACGATATTAAGCGTGTCGTAGATTTATCACTTCTATACATCTCTCAATTACGTCAAACTTTGTGTGAGTCACTGCAAACTCCTCTTAACTTTAACTTTAAAAAGTGATGGATTGAATACTTACATTTTTTAAGAAAATGAAGTCGTCGGGAGTAGTAGGCTTTATATAAGCTTATTTGGTCTCTAGTTGTCACCTGTGTATATACGGAAATAAACTGAGTACTGATGTATGTGAGTTATTCTCTCTTGCGTCTCCTCTAATGGGTAGGTTAATTAATTAACATAGATTGACATTGATGTTATGTTGTTTTTGATATTTATTTTTATCGTGTGAGTTAAATCTTGTGATAAAAAGATTTGAGTATTAGATAACATTAACATATAATTCACATATATTGTGAAAGACGTTATATACTTGTCAATATATGGCAACATTTTTTTTTTTTATAGTGTTTATAATAGTGAGACGTTTATGTATATGTTAGATGGTTATAGAAGTAGTTTTATGGTAAAAATATTATATTTATTATTATCAGCAATTTCTTAGGTATTATTTTATGATGACAAAAAAAGTCTTAATAAATCTGATATTTCTTTTTCATGAACCCTGTGAATAATAATAGCGTGAACCCTTTATATAGCCTATTGGCTCATATTATAAATACATATAATATCTACTATCATCAGCATCGTAGTATATTGTTGGGTGGGTACATATATACCTCAGCATATAAACATCTTTTGTGTATTTGATATCGTTATATTCGGTATACTAGTATATACGTCTTTACTACTAATATAGTGGTTGAGATATTATTATATAATATATATTATCGGTATAATATATATATAATACTAATATATATATAATAATCTATAATACTAAATATATAGGTATTAGTGTTTATGAGAGTAGTCAAAATAGGTGTGAGATTATCCTCATAAAAATACTTATATAGTATATAGTAGATATATATATATGCTAAATAATATAATAATAATAAAAATTTTTATATCTTAAGTTGATATATTTGATATACCTTATTATATAAGTAATAATTATTTTTTGTTTGTGGTTATATATATATATATTTATATATAGTGAGTAATTATTCATTTTTATACCATCTCTCAAAGTATATAGTATAATTATTCTTATTTTAGGACTTATTATATATAATATATTTATAATTAATTGGTAGGATAAAGTATAATATAATGGGTTTCGTAGCATCAGATAATTTTATAGGTGATATAATGAGATACTTCTATACTCATTTAATATTTATATTTTGTTTGATAAGAATTATTATTTTAATAATATATAATCAGTGTAGTAATTTATTATTGAGTAAATATTTATATTTGTGTTGAAGATTGTGTATTTTATAGGTAACTTACATTTAATATTTATGGATATTTTAGTTAGTGGGTAAGCCTATTATATTATTACGGGATGACTATATTGGAATTTTGAATATATTTATGCGCGATTAGTGGCTCTTTGAATATAGGAATGTAATATTATGTACGTGTATAGTCTAGTTTTTGAATTTTATATATTGAATTTGGTAATTGCGTTGTGGTGATTCATTTTTGTACAGAATTTGAAGT
This sequence comes from Trachelipus rathkii, assembly GCA_015478945.1. Lineage (NCBI taxonomy): Eukaryota > Metazoa > Arthropoda > Malacostraca > Isopoda > Trachelipodidae > Trachelipus > Trachelipus rathkii. Next base: position 27,675 of record JABUQX010075862.1, read on the forward strand.
TTTATATATATTATTTAATAATTTATATTGTGTGGATAGCTCCTGATATTTGAAATTTTGGTGTGTGAAGCCTATTACGATCACTATTGAATATTTTATATGTGGAGTGGTAGATTATTTTATCGATTATTTAGTGATGATATAATTCATTTGGAATTATCTTTTTTATTGAGTGTATTGAGATATATAGTATACATTTTTTTTTTAAATTATCGAGAATAATTATTATTTTATTGATGTTTTGTGTTATATTTTGAGAGTTATTATATAAGAAATATTGATAGTTGATTAGCTTCGAGAGTTCTGGATAATAAATCTGAATATTGTGTCAAAATTGGTAGATCTTACATTGATTTTAGATAAAATTCAGATTGTAAGTGTGTTAAGTGATAGTGAAATTTCTTATAAACGCTTTTTTTTTTTTTAAGTAAATTTGGAGAAAAAGAAAAGATATATTATAAATGATAATAATAAGTTGAGTCATGATATATAAAAGAAATGGATTTATATTTTTTTTATTTTTATTAATGCTAAAATAATACTTTATTTTTAATATTAAATTGTGATTTAATATCATAAAAAAATGTGATATTTGGTTATTGCTCAAATATTTTTTAATTATAATTTTTTTATTTTTTGTTTTTGCACAAATTCTATGAAATAACTTTTAAGGGATAAAAATATAAAATATAAAAAAACAATGTCGTTACGTTTAGTATCTTTTTCTATTTTTAAAAAAAGAAAAAATGATTTTAGAAAATGTCTAAATAATTGTAATTTTTTACCGTATCGAAATACATTCATTATAAAAAGGAAAAAACAACTTATCTGAAAGAAGTTTCTTTTTTTTTCTTTTGTTACAGAGTTACTATTATGACTAATTGGCATTTTATAGTTATGTAATTTTTCTTTTTCAGGTACTTTTTTGTGTAAAGAGATACGATAAATCATGGAAAATATATATATAATAATAATATCATTGATTTATTAGTTTTTTGTGGGCAATAATTTGAGGTTGATAATTCGTGAGTTTGATATAAATTCTATATAATATTAGTATAGAGCTGTTGATAATTTTATATTTTGAAAATTCTTTTAGTTTATTTGAATTTCGGATTATTATTTTTTTTTTTTGGTTTTATTTTTAGGATTATTAATATATATAATATAATTATTTATGAGATATATATATTTTTTTATTTGAAATTGTTGAATATTGTTTTGAATTTATTATACTGACATTTTTTAATATTGAAATTACTTAGAATCTATATATTGTGTTTCTTATTATATGATATAGATAATATATAGATATATATCCATGACCTATATCGAATTTTTTATTTTTTTTGTTTTTGTGTAGTTTTAATAATATAAAATAATATCGATTATATTGGATTTTTATATATGTTTTTTGAATGTTTAAATATATATATTTATTATATAATATATGGTTTAGATATAATATAAATTATCTATACTCATTTACCCATTTAAGTATCAGATTCAAAATTCTTGTTGTAGAATATTCCCAACCCACTGACACAGTATCATTTAGCAAAAATTAAATGTAGAAAATTTAATTAAATATTAATACTCATTTTAAGTGATTCCGTATCTATTCCATGAATTTTGAAGTATTAATAAAATACGATTATAAATCTTTTTTAAATATTTTTAATACATTGACTTTTTTATTGTTTCCTCTTTTTGTCTTTATTAGAGTTAGTATTTTATATTGGTGTGAGTGGGCTTAAGAAGCTATTTATGTACACTTGTATGGCTTTTGCATCTATATATATTTTAATAAATTTAATTTGATTATATATACTATATTTTATTTAGTCAAAATGAGGTATATCTTTAGATATACCCCATTTTTACTAATATTCATATGTAGTTAGATATATGCTAAAAGTATATAAATATGGTTAATATTTACATATTTCTTATGCAAATATATTAAATTGATATTACATCAAATAGCTTTATTATATATATTATACTACTTTTGAAATTATATATATATATCTATAATTAATATATTTCTATATATTTTTTATTTGGTGATTTATATACTATATGATATATACTATATTATACTATATATATATATATAGATTATATATATTAATATATAAAAATTAATCATTATATATATGTAGATTTTTTTTTAGACAATTGTTGTAAAGTATTTTGTATATATTTGAAAGTAATCAGGTAGTAAGAATCATTGATTTTAATATATAAGTGTAATTTTCATACTTTGAAATATTTTAATATTAATATTATTAGTATTATATAGTATTTATATATATTATATATATTATATATAATATTATTATATTATGAATATATTTTATCAGGATCAAAAGCTTTTGCATATTCTTATGAGTGTTTGGGTGTTAGGATCTCATTTTAGTGATTTTTTTGAAATGATATATATATATAGATTTTATTTATTTTATGATTGCAGCGTTGTAGAAGTTATACGGAGGGATTACTACATATTATCTAGGAAATATATTTCGATGAGGAGGAATTTTTATACTTCTATTATTATTATTTTATTTATTATATTTTTTATAATTATTTATATATTATTTTATATTATTATTATATTATTATAATACTATATATATACTATATATATATATAGTGTTATTTATTTATATATTATATATTTATTATCTTATATATTATAATTATTATTATTTCACGTAACTCTCTTTTTCTAACATTAATTATATATTATATATATATTATTTGGGTTATGAATAATACTATTATATTTTGTTTTATATAATTTCACAAGATATAATGATATATGTATATATATATATAGCTTTTTACATTTCTGATATTATGGTAGTATAAGTTTATCGTAAAATTATATTACAAAAATTATATTATATCGTGTTGCAACTGTAAGTACTTACCATCTCTATAATTTTTTTTCTATGAAAATCCATCTATTTCATTCAAAATTCTTATTAAATTCAAATAAGAAAATAGTGTAATAATTTATTATTATATTTTATTATTATATATTAATTATTATAACTTTATATATATATATAATTTTTATTTATTTTAATATATATTATAATAAATACCAATCATGCATACTTATGAAATATTTTTATTATAATAATATAAATTAAGTTGATTTAACCCACAAATTAAAATATAATTATATATATATATATATATATTTATTATTATTATATATATATATATATATATATATATATGTTATATATATTATTATATTATAATATATATTATTTATATATATATATATATATATATCTCTAATATATATATATATATATATATATTATATATATATATATATAAGTATATATAATATAATCTATTATATACAAAAATAAGTTCTTGATTTATTTTTATATATTTATATAAATTAAATCATAGCTCTTTGCATATAAAAATTATATAGTTTAATAACTATATATTTGAAAAATTGTACAGTAATTGCTTTAATATTATATGATATTTTACATTATATCATTACAGTATTTTACAATTTATCCATCAATGGAAATTGAGTATAATTATTACAGTTCTAAGGTGAAGGTACGCCCAAATGATTAAAGCGAAGAAATCTAATTAATACAATACTAGCCGATACTTTAATTTTTCCCCCATTTCTTCATATAAATTCTGACTTTGGAAGATTGAAAAGGAATAAAAAGATTAATTTCTATACCAATTAAACTGTTACATTATAAATTTCAAAAAATAAAATCCAAATTGCTGAGAAGTATGAGGAAGTTAGAATTTAATTAATGTGTGAGTATATACTGATTTATTTATATTTTTGATATTTACGAGCAGTTATATATTATATTTTGAATTTTTAGATTAGCTATTTCTATAAATATTCGTCAATTATTTTATTACTTTTTATATTATTTGATATTGATATTTATATATATAATATTTACATATTATTATTTATAATCAGTAATTATTTACTTATAATTTATTCGTATTTACAGAAAGATAATAAAGCACATAAGCCATGAATTCTTGTTGGAGTACAATATTAATATAATACTATGGTAGTGATGGGAGGGTTGTATTTTGTTGGTTAGGTACACTTAATACACTTACTATGGCACACAAATCACCAACATAGTCCTATATGATTATTATTGACATAATCGATCATACATTTTCCGAATTTTACATTTGTGAGTGTGAGGATTTCAATACACACACTGAATAAAGTAAAAAATTATTTTTCTTTTTGGATAATTTTTTTTAATAGTCCCGTCTGACGCTAGTTGTCATTATCATAGATAAGTAATATGCTTTGGTTGTTATTCAGTTTATGTTAACAGCGAGAATACGTATGGCCAGTCAGTCGTGATAGAGTTATGAATTGATATAGGTAGGTAACTAGAGAAAGTCAAGTTTAATGGATAAGGGGCCGGGTGAAAAAGGTACAGAAAAGAGTGAAATTAGATTCGATGGAGGTTAAAAGGGAAGGATTTATTATTGCATTTATGGTTTATATTGCATGGGCACAGTTACTTAAAAACTACTCGATTGCCATAGCAGGCAAATTTAGTAACTAATAAGAGGTTAATTGAAATTTGATGTTATGAGGGAGTAGTGTAACTAATAAACAGTAATTGGTATAGAGTAGTTGTGTTAAGGGTTTAAACAGCAAGGAATAGATACCCCTATGGTATACCTAATATATAGATGAGCAACAAGGTTGAGGTGAACAACTAAGTACGTTAGGAGGGTCATAACAACAGGGTGAATAGAGAAGAAAAAGAAAAAGCCAAATTTGAGAACATTCAGTAGTAATAAGGAGATAAGGTAAGAATACAAAGTGCAGTATGCATTGAGGTAATAAGGAAGTAATGATTATGCCAGAAATAGTTATTAGACCGATAATGAAACTGAAAGTGAAAGGTGGTTAGGCAGAAGAAGGAAGGAAGAAAAAAGAAGAAGACATGTAAGAAGTACTAACAGTCAGATGACGTAGAAAGTTTGGTTAGACAGATATGACAGCAGTCAGTATAAAGGTTAAACAGTGGAGTTGGAATATAAATGGTATATAGGTGGTAAGTGGTAAGTGTTGGGTGGCTAAAAGAGCATTGGTGCGATAATTAGAAAATAATCGGGTATGAACCATCAACAATGGCTAGTTAATTATAAGGGTGCTCATTACATTGGGATTAGGTAGGCCGGTGAATTATTGGAGGTTATAGATTAGCGTACTTTTAATCATAAGTTTAGAGCTTAATAACAGTAACACAAAAGCGGTAAATACCTTATATTAAAATCATATAACGACGAGAATAAGGTACTAGAACCTATTATGAATTGCCTTCATATACGAAGACTAAGTCTGAGAGGTACGCCGAAAAGAACATGACTTGGAAGGGACAGAGCAGCGGTGGGACTGTTGAATTGATTGAAAGCCTTTTTTGGATGGGCGGTCAACCCTTAAGAACATACTACAGTAGTATATTCAAGCGAAATGAATACGAAATATACCATTGTGTCAAGGAGGGGATGCGTAGGTCAATCCTGGTGTAAATAGGAGAAAGATTAGTTGAGATGATTATATGTGGATTTCGTAAAGATATATCTGGAAGATGGATGATCGAGAAAATAATGAAAATGAATTGCTCTTTCTAACCGACGTATATTCTGCTTATCTGCGCAATGCAGAAAAATAGAAGTTCATCATAAATTCGTATAGGACAACAGACGAGAAGATAACTAGGGATATTATACCGGAATCTGAGAAAACAGCAGTTACTTAGTGAATTGGCCTAGCCTAAAAAGATGGCCAGAGTAGTTTAGAGATTACGGAATGGTGCATTAGATGAAGTGAGAGTGTAGCGTGCACGATGGCAAGGATATAGTGTAGAACTGGGAACTCACCAAGAGGAAAGACTTGATTTAGAAGATATATCGGAGCCAGTAAAGCTGAGACGTATACCTATACCTAATGGCGCATATAACCAACATAAACGGCAACCAGCGGAGGAGTTAATGGCGGAACAAGCTCCGTTAATATTGGGAGACCGGCAACTACGCAATAATATTAACGAAGAATCGAAACGCCCATTAAGGAGTATATGTAAATATAGAAGGAGTGTATAGGAGTCAATACAGGTGACAGAGATGAAGGTCCATATCATTGTGACATATAAGGGTAGGTATACCACAGTCTAATACATAAAGAGTACACTAGTTGGAGGTTCAGAGGGTGGTGCCTAGGATGTGCAGTAATGAGCATCTAAGCTTAAATGGATTATGTTGGAAGCAAGGAATATGGGTATCGGTTGTTTCAGCGTGAATATTCGAAATGTACACGTTGATAGGGAGTATAGGAGCAACATTAGATCAAGTATGATATAATACCACAACAAGACGTGGAAAAAAGGTAATAAGTGTTTTCTTCCTTGTGAATGCAGGGGACATTAGGGTAGAGAGATATAAGTACTGTCCTATATATATAGAAAGAGGGTTCGAAGGAATGGGCAGATAGATAAAGGACTAATCAGAGTTCGGTGAAATAATACTCAGAATTATACTGCTCTCGGTATATCAGCTATTCATAATCACTCGGGGAACGTGTCGGAGCCATAACCTACAGTATAATGTTTGCACAAAGTATCTTATATATACCGGTTAGTCAAAGGGTGGTAGGTGTGCTCATTGCCTATATAATAGAATCTCCTACGTGTAGTGATAATAACATAAGAGAGTTTGTGATGAAGTCTAAAAGATGAAGTGAGTATTAATGGTCATGCCTCATTATGCGGAATACAAAAGTTAAATCGAAGTTAAATGGTTACTACAGCATGCACTTAATAAACAGGAGTTGTATTATATGATCTAAAGGTAATACTACAGTGAGTTCTGCCACATTATAGGGTCCGACGAAGTTTTAAAAAGAAAATAAATATAAAAATTAAAATAACTTTATAGGGCTAATACCATATCTAATAAGGTATACTGTTTGTTGAATGGTTAGATGATAAATATAATAACTTTATGATTGGTGTGGGGAGATAAATGATTTACCGAAGTGGAGTTCTAAGGATCACTAAAATATTGTTTAATATAGTTTCAGAGCAAAGTGACTTATTTCAAGATCTTAAGTTACCGGTATACTGTAATAAGGTGATGAGTTGTGAGAGGTGTGGTATCCACAGTACTTTTGTTTAGATTGCATCGGGTTAGACTCCCTAACTCCACGGTACCTAGAACGTTGAGGA